>LIHB01000071.1:0-146147 GCA_001297265.1 Mycosphaerella arachidis
AACTCTATTTACTTTTAGAGGTTTTTATTACCGAAAGGCTTTTCCTCTACTAACTAGAAAATAGTAGGGTACCCTACCCGTATTATATAGTCTTAGACTTACATAGTACGTTAATAGAACAATTAATTAAATTAATTAATTTACTAAAGAGGCGGCGTCGATAACTAATTAGTAGGCTTCGTTAAGCTTAGATTCGGCCTCTAAGGTATTATATTAGGACGTTCGTACTACTTCGTAGCGCTTTAGCGGCGACGTATCTAATACGGTCTTAACGTATAGGTTAGGCCTTTTTATACCGATAAAGGGAATAAATTTCCTCTATATAATCTTATTTACTCCGTTTATATTAAGAAAGATACTCGAAGGTTACTAGGTTAGCGTAGAAGGGCCGGAGAGTTAGTCTTTATCCTCTACGGGATTAAAGATAGACTCTTCGTCTATTTCGTCTATTGTTAGTAGCGGTTCGGTATAAAATAGAAAACTCGTAGTAGCCTTACGACGAGAGGGCTACCTAAATACCCTATTTCTAATCGCGTTTAGGTCCTAGCCTAGTAGCGATACTAGGGCGCTCTTCTTACTACTAAGTAGAAGAAGGTATACTATAGAGGAGAGTAGCTCTTAACTCTTAAGTACGCGGGCCTACGGTAATGTACGCCTTTCTCGTAGAGTAGAGGGCTACCCTTAAGTATTAAAGAGTATTCTAGGGGGTACTATTCTAGTAGAATAAAGTAGTCTTAAGCCTTAGCCCCTAGTTCTATAATTAGTACCCTACTTCTTCTACTAAGTATAGTACGAGCCTATAGATCCTTTAGACCCTTTAGTTCTTCTTACGCTACGCCTATTTAGAGCTATAGGTTACCCTAGTATAGGGTAATTTAAAATAAAGTATATTATTATACTAGAAAGTTCGTCCTTCTCTTATATCGCGCTCTTCTCTTAGGAAGTAACATTAGAATTAGAGTTATAGGCGTAGCTTAAGCTCTTAGAAGCGCTAAACCGGAAGGGAAAGTTAACCGTAGCCGGGGCTATAAAGATAGGAGAAGAGAAACTTTAAACTACTCTAAATTAAATAAGTTAGAACTCTCTTAGTTTTAGGAGTAGTAACCTACTTTATAGATTGTTAGATTACTCTTAATAAGGGCTTCTAAATACGGTATATTTTATAATAGGGCGGTTTGTATTTATAGTTCAAGGGAGGTATATTAGTTAGAGTTATAAGGTAAGTTAGAGTTTTGTACCTCTAGCTACGTTAGTATAATAACTAAACTTTACCTACTATACTTATATAATAATATGTACGTAACCCGTATATAGGCTACCTAGTAACTATAATAATTCTAGAACTACGTAGAAACCTATACGTAATAACTAGCGAGCTAAGGATAGCTTACGTAGGAGGGGAGGTAATTATAAGGGGGCAGCCTCTAGGCTAACCCTTACATTAACATACGGTTACGCCTAGCTTAGTAAGCCGCACGTAACACGTATACGTACATTATACGACGCGTACAGCGTCTACAACAGAAGGCAAGAATTAGTTCGTCTACGACTAGTAGGTCGTAGGCGTGCTATACATTGCGACATTCCCTTAACACCGATATTAAGACTTAATACCCTTGTTCCAGACCTCTATACCCGGTAATTTCACACGAAGTCACACCCCAGCCCTTGCAGTGTGCTATCTCTGCAGATCGCGGCACCGCTGGAACACCATGACATGGCATGTCAGCCTATGGAGGAGTCGATCCAGTGTTCGACCGTCAAGCATGCCTGGCGTGCGATTTGCGCGCAGCACCGCGAGCTCGAGTAATAACTGTGCTGTGAGCCAGTAGCACTGCAGCATTACCATCAGGGACCCAAGGTCGAAAGGCTGATATCAGATTTGATCTTGCCTCAGTCTCGAGCAAGCGACTGACTCGGGCCTTCGTAAGTCCTAAGTCCACTGCCGGGTGAATATGACGCACGCGTACCTGCTTCGTCCCATCCGGGTGGGGCGGAAGTTCGGCTGCAAGGCTGAAGTTTTCTCCTCAGCCTTCAGGTCAGTGCGCGACTGTCACGCTATCTGAAGTAGTTGGAGCGCACTGAACAGCATGATTTGTAGCCGATAATCTGTCTTGGGCGCGGCGCCATGCTCAAAGCACCAATGCGGAGCGCGGAAACAGCTCTAGCTACGGGAGATCGTGATGTTGAGTATTCGCAAGAAGCATCAGTACGGTAGTATTGGCTAGTGAGGCTGTTTGACAAGTGCCGATGATTCTTAAACAACTAGCAGAGTAATAACAGTGACTGAAAATGCCGCTGGTGCAAGGACTCCTCAAGCGCACCATGGATGTTCGTCGTCGCTCACTAATCAAAGGTACTTGATGAACTCGATCTAGGCGGAGCCGCTTTTGGATCAACATATCAGGATGAAGGATGAAGGCAGCCGACATCACGGGTGAGTAACTTGGCACTCGCCACCTTAGGTAGTGCTGCTTCTCAGGGCGACGATACCCTGCTGTGCCAGGCCAATGTTGCTAGCGATGCATGCATGGAAGTAGTGAGGTTCCGTTCCGAGCATGGCGGGCCCACATGCGCTGACATCGTGATTACTACTGTACCACTGCCGGAGGGGTCCACGTAGGCTCGAGCGGTGGGCTCTCCGATGTTGGGAGCAGGGAGCTTGGAGGGCATTCGGGCGAATCAGGTCGTGGTGGTGACATGGCCAAGGCTTGTCTGTATCCCGTGTGGTGATGATTGTCGGTGGTCCCGTAGGGCCTTGTGAAGTCTTCCCCGAGGCCCAGCCAGCCCCCACCGAGCCCTATCACTTTCATTTACCTCGAGCGCGCCTGACCCTATTGTGGGTTGGCGTTTGGCCGGGAGCGACGTACAGTACGAGCGCAGAGGCTTTATGAGCCTCGATGCGCGCGAGTACTGGAGCGACCCGGAGCCGGAGGGGGAAGTGCAGAATCAAGTCAAAGATATTCATGCGAATTGGTTAGGATTTAGTTAAGAGGTAAGGGCTCGATCGGCGGACTGGGGCTCGGGGAAGCAGCCTCGAGGCCAGCTCCGGAGGGCGAGGCGCAATTTCATTCGCAAAGGGTCGTGGTCACTGGTGTCAGCTACGCTCACACGGGAAATCAGAGTCGCCTGTATCTGGGTGGTCCCCGAGAACCGAACCATACCAGAAGAGTAGCGTGCGCCGACTCGTTGGTGTGGTCGAGCTGTGCGGGCCACACAAAACCCAAATCCGGGGCCAAAGCCCGCCAAGGCCAGACCAGCAGGATCCGCTCTTACACAATCGCGGCTAGGAGGCTGACTGATCGTGAACGTGTGCATGACATGCCGCAAGCTCGTACGTACAGTACAAGCTCGTGTTTACATACACGACACGCCTGCCGCACACTGGCACTGGCAGCATCGCATCGTGCGTGACTCCTGGGACATGTCACGGGGTGCCGTTCCTTCTTCGCCATGGGCATTCAACGGCCCAGGAGCCCGCCGCGCATGTCATGGCCGAAGACTCATGACGTCCGTCCGGTACATGGCGATGGCGATGGCCATGGGGCCCCCGACAGACTCGAGTATGGCTCTCAAGACCTTCCTGTTCCTGCCCAGTGGCCGTTGCTTTGCGCACGCTATTTGTGGATCTGCGTGGCCGATCGTGCCCTCTAGCCTCTCTGCAACGTGAACGCTGCTCAGCACAGACTTCTCGCACGAGCGTCGGCTGCATTGGGCTGTATTGGTGCAGTACATGACGAGATGACTAAAGCCTTGCGGGCCCTCTTGGCTGGTGAGTAGTGAGTCCCTTGCTATCTGACATGCATTTTGGGCCCACGACCGGGTCCTGACAAACCCAGCGCGCTGTGCACCCACCAGTCAGTCTCGTGTGTGTGACACCTATTCAACCTGCCGGCCTTTGGTGCTTTAGGCTCATGAAATCAGTGTCCTTTTCCCTAACCTCTGCAACTGCAAGTCGGCCCGCGAGATACCTCCATTCCTCGTCACATGGACTTTGCTCGCACGCTAAAGAAATCTGGACATACACCCGCCAATGCGCCTGTACTCATCTTCAGCACCCTCTCCGCTGGCCATCATATCTCTTTACGACTCGACTTTGTCATCAAGTCCTCCCCACTGGCCTTCTCTCGATACCATGAGGCGCTAGGATTTCGTATCCGAAATTGAGTTTGCAATGAACCCCGATTCGCCGACATCATGTGGTCCTAATTGTGGGAGGAGTGCGACGCTCAATCGTGACGAATCTCACCGTGGCCCGACAAGCTCTTGCGTCCAAGAGCCTCCCCAGCAGCCTGGTCCGCTGCCTTCCGGGTCCAATGCTGCCACCGCACTGTCTCAAAAGCCAATTCTCGAGACTCCCGTCCTCGATTCCTGTATCGGGAAGTCACGCCGAATGTCGTCTACCAGGGTGTGCGAACTGCCACGGTTGACCGAGCCCTACTACGCTGCAGCTAAAGCATCTTCCTCCTACCCTTTACTTGTCGAGCAACGCTACGGTCTGAACCACGGTCCGCAGCAGTTATCGAACGCGTCGCCTCGCGAGACTTCTACCGGGACTTGGCGAAGCTTACAGCACAAAGATCGCCACCAGGGCTCAAGCCATACCACCGATGCCCCACTACTTACGCTTCAGATTCCACAGCCATTGGGTATGTACAAGACGAGTACTTTCCCCGCTCTAGAGTGCACGTCGTCGAATGCTTTTTCTCTCGCGCCTACATGCTAACGTTGAGAACATGGTAGATCTGCAGAGGTCGTCAAATTTGGATTCGCTATTGCCACCAAACGGCATATTTCACAGCAGCAATAGCGACGGTCCTACTGGATCGACACCGTCCATGTCGTTACCCTCGTTTGCGGCGCTTCGTGATCAATCCAATCGATGCGATAATGCTGAAGGGTTCCAGAATCCCTTAAAGTTGCCGCTATATCGATCGCAAGACGCGCCCAGTCTTTTGTCCCGCAACCGTTCGCCACCTAATCCACTCAAGAGACCTGCAGAGCCTTTGGATAGAGAGCAATCGCAAGGCGTAAGACGATCGCACTCCGCCGCTTCCATTGAAAAAGCACATCAACTTGTACGTCAAGGCTCGAACGACTACGGCGTCAAAGAGCCACGCTTGGAGCACTCTCCTCGGTGTATACCTGGTTCTGCTCATCCAATACTGTCATCACCAAGCTTTGGACATTGTAGCAAGCACCGCAAGCTACCCTCGCCATCAACGCTGGCGTACCAGATATCGGGACCACCTTCTTTGCCTCCTCTCAGCACTGCTCAATCTGCCAGTCCTCGAGCAACATCATATCAGCCGCCTTCGACTACTCATACTACTTCATCCAGCTCAGCGACATCACAACACATCGCCGATCTACAGCATCAGGTTACTCTCAAATCTTTGGCACTGCAAACGTTGCAGTCTGAATATGCATCATTGTTGCAAAAGCTCCAACGCGAACGTGTCAAAAGCCAGACCATTGAGAAGAAGACCAGCGCCGCGGATCAGGAAGTCAACGACCTGAGTAGCAAAAATGAAGATCTGACTGAGCAGGTCAAGACCCTAGAGGCTCAGCTGGAGGAGAGCGAAAGAAAGCGGGAGGACCAGCGGCAGGAAGCGGCCAGGGACAAGGAGCAATGGGGTCGAATGCTCGAGATGAGCGGACGGCTTCAGAAGAAGGCCGACGCTGAAAGGCAGCGACTACTCGAGGAGAAGGACTACTTGACCCAACGCCTGACGAATCACGAACTAGAGGTACGACAGCGCTCTAGTGAGGAAGCAAAGCGGGATGATTCGCAATCCGAGAAGCCCCGTGTTGACTACCGCAGCTCTCGGCCTGAATGGTGCCCAGAATCAGCCCAGCGTACATCACTCACGACGTCGACCGGTCCAGCAGACAAGGGTGACAGGCCTGGTCTTGAGCAGGAAATCGCATCATTGCGTGCTCGCGTCAAGGCTCTCCGTGTCGCTCTCGAGGGAGTGCGACAACATAATGAGGAAATTGAAGCAACCACACGCGCCTTTCTTGAACACAATGGCCTTCTTTGGAGTAACGTCAATCGTGCATTGGACGATGACTACTCTCAGGAGACGCGAGCAGAGAATGCCAGGCGTGACACGACCGTGGACAGAGACAAGATTCGGACGCAGCAGACTACTGAGTCTGTGCAAAGGCCAGAACCATTACGAAGCCCATTATTAACGCGACAGACTGGCACTCTCGAAATAATCAAGGACGGCAAGAAATCACTAGCGAACATTGCAGAAGTCTGTCGACCGAAGGGCATGGAATCTGAAGGACCCGGCTTTCATGTGCCAACCACGACATCATCGCCCGAAGAGTTGATTCAAGCCCTTGGTCCGGTCCCTACATCACTACCTCCCTTCCACTACTCAGCCCCGGCAACATCAGGGTGGACTCCGATAATACCGTCGAGCCAAAATGACAAGTCAGCCGAAGCAGTGAGCGCATTCGCACCCAAGTTCCCCTCTGGCTCCATCGGTCATCATCGTCCAGCAGTGTCATCACCACCATCTTACCACAGCTCTAACGCCGAGGGCAACGACGATGCATCCTGTAGCTCACCAGAGACTGGCCGCCGATCTCCAGAAACGTATATCAGTGAGCCAGCACCGTCGACAACGAGGCCAACAACATCACAATCTTTCCTTACGCCGCAGAGGCCGACGTTGAAGGCCTATCACAGCCATTCTTTCCACAGCCCCGCAAAGAGTACCGATTGGATGCCGCCACCGCCCAGATCGGAGGTCAGCTATGCCGCGAGTACGCGTACTCATGTGTGATTGTTTGCTCATCATTCTAGCGAGGAGTTCAGGCGCACAGCACCAGGCCGACAAAGATCGAGCTGAATTGAAGCATCTCTGTGTATCTAGTGTATGAATATGTAATCGAACTGCGAGAGGAAATCCTACCCGTGCGCATCATCGAGCCTACCATCACAGTCCACCTCCTGCTCGAGTCTTGGCGATCATATCACCGGGTCGATCATGAGTACTACGTCTCCCATCTCAAGACTCAATCCTCTGCGTGGTGACGGCCAAGAACATACACTCAACCCGAATCGAGGTCCAACCTGCCTTTCGAGCAAAAGCACACCTTCTACCCTAACCCCTTACTGGCCGGCGCATTACCTTAACTCCGCTGTAGCCTGTTACGCAGCCCGGCTTGGCTGCGGGGATGATGTAATCTAGCGCTGACCTTAGCTTCATCAATACGAGCTCTGCTCCAACTCGAGATACTGGCCCGCGATTACCGTGGCGAGCCCACAAACACCCCAGGAAAGTTGTCTGGACAGGTACGTACATGACCCTTTGCCTCTTCCAACTCGGGAGAGTGCAAGATCCTAAGAGGGAAGGCAGTATGTCCTGAAACGCGATAATACTCACTCGTACTAATGATGCTAGCAAGCCGTTCAGGGATTCTGCTCGTTGTTCCTGGAGCTCTCTGCGGAAGTTCGTATGTACTGTACTTCTGGGACAGAGATACATCCACCACTTGTAGCTCATAAGCGCGCGCGTTAGAGAGTGTTGCTTACCGGGGATCGTAGCTCGCACTCGCATAGTGCTGTACCCACGGGCCCTGGTGGTCTGCCGGGCGATGCCCAGGCAGCATGATCGTTCTGGTAAGCCTTGGTAGATCACCAGTAACTAGACACGATGCACAAAGTTTCTCACCTCTTGTTCGGTGGGAGAAGGTATCCGCTTCCGGTGGGATCCTATTGCTCAGCTTGGCATGGTTATGGAAGGAAGGAGCCGCACGAAAACCTTGATGCAATGAGATATCTTCAAGGGCAACCGCGCGTTGCTGTGTCACCCTTGTTCGTGACTGGTCTCTGGCAGCGCGAAGTAGAGTTGCGTGGCTATGTGTGGATTCACTACAGCCTCTGTGGCCACCGTGTAACCACCTATAGTACAACTAGTGGCCACAATATCGTGACGTCGGGGCAGCCTTGTTAGGTCCCGGAGTAAGGTCGTCGTCAGCAAGGCAAAAATTACCCCTGCGAGGGTCCGTGGCCATAGTGATTGCAGTACCAGCCATGTGTTTACCATGTGGCCAAAGCCCTGTGGCTAACCGAGGTCTGTGCTGGTATAGTAATTCAGCAAGTGATCGTGACTCGCGCGCGCGGGATCCATGATGTTGGCATTCATGTGGACATGATAATCCTTGGAACAAAGAGCTCAATGTTACATTTTGTGTGAATAATATGCTATGGCTTTAATTGGTGTATAGCAGGCAACGATGCCTGACGTTCATGCGCAGCTGTCCCAGGCACCGCGCGTCCCGTTGAGCATCTCACGTAAAGCTCCCGGCTTCTATCGGAGCAACATTATTGTGTTGTCCAAGTGATTTCTCCAACGTCCAGCTGTAGACTTGTCTATGCTCAGTCATATATGTACCTGTCCCGCCAAGAAGAGGAGTCACGATGCTTGGCACGATGACTAAGATCCGAGATCCGAGTGTGTACCGAGAGAAACAACCCGCCGTTGACCACAACAAACAATACCATCTTTCGCCATCACAACAAAGCCGTTCACATCGACCAACAAATTTCAGTTCGTGCGATGTGCATGCGCTGCAGAGACTCGGACACGGCATATGAGTGAGCACGAGAACAGCCAACACCGCAGCTCAAGCTTGCAACATCATCTGATCTGGCGCCATCAATGTGGATCGATCACATCGCACTTACAAACACCACAAGATCTGCTTGCTAACAGAGCACGCACTGGAGCAAAGCTCTGAAGTAATGTCCACGAAGGTGCAATCACTATGGCTGACCAGACGCCACCACTTCAGCGACAGATGTCATTGATACCGTACGCGCACGATGCGCGAGAGATCGTTCTGTATAACTGTTCCCTCCTCCTATTCCTGTATGCTCCTCTGACAATATCCGTGACAGGCGGCGTGGTAATGCCGTGGTGGTATACGACCAGGATTCGCGGCAGCTCCAAGTCCGGGACACGACCGATAATCCCATAGAGCTTACAGAATGTCCTTACTGCCACCGCTCCATGCGCAGCGGGGAGCCATCCGGAGAAGACAGCGAATACGGTCGCTCTTTCGGGCCAGAAAGGCCTTTCGTTGCCCCGGACTACTTTGCCATGCTAGCAGCCAGCCAACGACCATCGCCAGCCGGATCAGGCACTTCGACTCCAAGCCGAAGAGTGCTTTCCGCGTTATTACGATCTGGTCGCTCGCGAGAAGTCACTGGCTCTACGGATCCACCTACTGGCGCAGAGTTTGTGGGCAGTGAGCCTGCCACTGCCGGTGGGCAAGGGATCAGTGCTTCCGCGTTCTCACCTGGGTACTTCGAGCAATTCTTCAAGACCGAACGTGAGCTAGGGCGTGGCGGCAACGGCGTGGTCTTGCTCGTGGAGCATGTCATAGACGATGTCTCACTGGGTCACTTCGCTTGCAAACGAATTCCGGTCGGGGATAGCAAAGCTTACTTCGAGAAGGTCATCATCGAAGTTCGACTCTTGCAAAAGATACCGCACAAGAACCTAGTCGCATACCACTGGACCTGGCTCGAGGATCATCAGCCGTCGGCATTTGGACCGAGGATCCCATGCCTGTGGATCTTGCAGGACTATTGCAACGGGGGCGATCTGCATACGTATGTACTGGGACCAAAGACTACGACTACCGCAGCCGAAAGGCTTAAGGACCGACTCAGACGTCGGTCCAAGGGAGATGCGAGTCCACCCCAAGATCTGAGAGGGTCAAGTAAGCTTGGTTTTGATGAGATCTTCTCATTCTTCCGAGACATCACTTCGGGACTACATCATCTGCATAGCAAAGGCTACATACATCGTGATCTCAAGCCTTCGAACTGCCTGTTACAAAGAGATGGCGGCCGGACACGAGTCCTCATATCCGACTTTGGCGAAGTCCAGGCTGCTGGAGCAATGAGAGGCTCTTCTGGCGCGACGGGCACCATTTCATACTGCGCCCCGGAAGTCCTTCAACGAACGTCGGATGGCTCGCTTGGGAACTTCACCACGAAGTCGGATATCTTCTCGCTAGGCATGATCGTTTTCTTCATGTGCTTTGGGAGGCTACCTTATGCCAATGCTGACGATGCCAACGAGGAGAATGAGGACCTTGACGAGCTCCGTGCGGAGATTCAGCGTTGGGCCGGCCTCAACGATGAGACAAGATCACGTCCTGACTTACCAGAGCGCCTCTACAAGTACTTGAAGCGTTTGCTGAGTGTCGATCCCAACGAAAGACCCAGCACTGACGAGATTCTGGCCAGCATCAAGGGTGGTGCTGCTTTGGGCGACCCCGGGAGCTACTTTGAGGATCGTCATCCTCGTGTCTCCTCGGTAGACTCCACGGCATCTGGACCGCGCATTCGGAAGCAATCATACATTGCACGTCCAAGTCTTGCCTCGCCGGTCCGCCATCGCTCAAGTGGAGACCTGAGGTCTAGAAGCCCAGTGAAGCATGAGCATAGTCACACTCGGCCCACGAGCCCTCTTGAGTCTTCACTAGCAGTGGGCTTAAAGCGCCCCGATATATCACTGCCGTCTGCCGAAGACGCTTCTTCGCCACAGCAAAGTCCTCGATTGATGCTGCCCCCTCCACCGGCGAGAACTATAACAAGCTCGATCATGCACTTTCTGCACGACCCTCGAGTAGTTTTAGCCCTGCGTGCCTCCATCTTTCTTACCAAGCTTCTAATGCTTTCCACGCCATGTAGGCCATATGCGGCGAATCCGTGGCTCTTTTGTCCCCTGATTGCCATTGCGTCGATGGATCTGGGACTTCTAACCTTCAGCTTGCGACAATCCGGTCTCCTCTTTGGCTTGCATCTTGTCATGGTATGGCTCGCAGCACAGCATGGGCGCCTATGCGAAGCGACAAAAGTCCCCGTCTGGGAGGGCATATGACCGGTTATCACCAGGAGCTTAGCTTTTTAGCGTGGGCGTTGGGGCGCATTCAGCATTCATCTTTGATGGTTCCCGACATCCCTGCATGTGCAAGAATTCCGCTTCATTGAATCAACATCATTCACTTTTGTGAGCAGTCCAGATTCACCCTTTGCAATGCAGTGTGTCGAAGCACGGTGCGCGAAACGCGATGGAGTGAATGAATAGCTTTCGGTTGTCTGGCGCACTAGCCACCAGCACTTCGACAACACCCCGCCCCACGTCCTTACTCTTAGTCTACAACATCTTCTTCAATTCTACGCGCCACGCAAACTCGAATACCAGCAAGGCAATGGCGCACGCAGAGGCCGCTACCGTGCCGCTTGTCCGACGTACTACCCAGCGGGAAAGCTTCACGTACGCAACGGGATTCAGCATCACGCTGTTTCGCGCATCCTTCTTCTTCACATCCAACGGATACCCTCAGTCCAGTAGATCCCAGCGGGTGTATGCACCGCCTAGGCGCAGCAGGCAATCGAAGACCCGCGACATGCCTGCAGTAAGTTTATGGACTATCACATCGCTCAATACACGCTAATACCAGGCTAGGAACCGTTCGAGGTGATTCCAACCGTCATCGAGTCTATTCCATTTGACATCACATACGAAGACCTCTCTTCTACGACTCGAGGGCTGCAAGATCGCGCACGCCAGCAGTATCACGCGAAGCGATCCGATCAAGCCAACTTGCGACGTCTCGAACCTGCTACCCAAGCTGAGAGGGATCGAGCAGCAGCTCTTGATCGACACACCCTCCGAGTGCTTGAAGCCTCTACTTCTCGAGCACGGGATGTCAGGCCCAGTGGCTTAAATGACCGCAGCTCGAGGCAGTCTAAGCGGTACACGCGATCGACTCGTGCCGCAATTCTCAGTAGTGGATCATCTGAAGGGCATTCAGAGACGACTGAGCACTCTGGCTCAACATCGCAGAGAGCTCAAGGTCTCAAAGCAGTGGCAAGCCAGATCAGCCAAACGAACGCTTCGACCTCGCACGCTGCTGGGCAAGCAACTGCACTACGCTTGCCAGCACTCTCTACCGTCACTTCATCAGCGGACTCCTTCATCCGGGTCGAGAGTTCTCCAAGCAACTCTTCGAGCAGTCTCTTCCGCCTGCCTACGCGACCCGCTTATCAGCGCGCGCTCGAGACAAATCCCGGCCCAAGGGCTGTACCTGTACGCCCAAATCTCTTCCAGCGAACCCTGACGGCATTTCCCGAGATTGGTAGGCTCGTTGGAGCGGCAGTACCCCCACCAGCAACTGCACGTCCTTTAACTCGAATCGACTCAGGTGCTTACAGCAGCGACAATCCGTCTTCTTCTGGCAAACCGCTGAGGCCGGTCGGGGAGTCTACGAGTCCATCGTGGTCAAGTGAGGACGAGGCTGAGGCGATTGCCATCATACGCGCTGCGGAAGTCCAAGAGCGCCACCACGAGACACCTTCAGTGACGTCGGTGCAACAGTTGCGCATCTCGTCTTGGACAAGCAGGGCTGCTACGAGAAATAACATCGTTCATACCGACAATAACAGTGAGCGAAGTCCTTCGCGGTCAGGCGAAGAAGAGATGGTGGCTTCTGCCCAGGGCAAGTCGTTTCCTCTCGAGGAGACGCCGCCGTCAAGAGTCCTGAACCGCGAGTCCATCCGACAGCCAGGAAGTCCTTCGTGGTCGAATATGGACGAGACTCTCGGCACCGCAGAGGACGACTTTGTCCTCGTTGAGAAGGGCGGCGAAGCCTACAGTGCGACCTCATCCCACGGTACAAAGCAGTCCGTGCACGTTCCAGCTTCTGTCGGAAGCGACCTTGACTTCGCCGCGCAGCAGAGCGATCAGATTCCACCACCAGAGATCGGCGAGGCAGATGCCACCGGATCTGTCGAGGACGACTTTGATCCCATTGAGAGTGGTGAAGAGTGTGGGACATTTGAACTTCCACCGCAAGGCGTGTTGTCATCGCCAGTCAAGGACAATGACTCGACTATCCCTCCAGCAGCCAAGACACAGAAGTGGCTTGAAGACCAGCTCGCCGATGCCATGAGATCATCAGCGCCTGCGACGCCGATCAAGATTCGGGACGAGTACGCGGATCTGTTCAGTCCGACTCTTGGTGCTCAAGCTAGCTGGGATAGTCGAAGCCCTTACGGCAAGAGCTTTGATGATGATCTGTACCCGGTCGGGAGACGGCGAAGTGGAGCAGTTTGAGGACTGGGGAAATATTGCATGAACGTTAGTAGCCGATGTACATGATGAGGTGGAACTGGCAGGTTCTGTTGTGGGATGAAGAAATGGGCAGTGACGATGACGAGATTCGCTGTCAGAGGAAGATGTGAGCGTCAGGTATCTCGAGGCACGCATAAGGTGTATCGATGATATTATACGGTGCACCTTTACTCCTAATGAGCGGAGGGAGCTTGTATGAACATTCAACGAGGCCTTGATCAAGACTGTGGTGCCCAGGTGGTATTGTTGAGTCTTTTACACCCATGTTCACTCCAGTGGCTTTCTTGGTTTATCCCTTCGAAGCATGCAAATCTAATAGCAAAACGATCATCTCACTCCTGCTTCGGCGGCTTCCCTGCTTCCCCTACTTTGCCATTCCACATCGATCATCTTCTTATATCGTCCATAGCCTCTCTATTCCGTTCAATCCTTGTTTGCTGCTCCCGAACGTTGTCGTCGATGTGTTTCCCAATCCAACCTGTTGTCAGTCTTTCATGTAGTGCGAGCCTCGGGCATGATTTCATTAGTACCTGCCAGACGGTCGGAGGGTCATGCCCACCATCATGACAGCCGTCACAGGATTCGGATGGTGCTTGAAGGATCTGAACATTTTTTGCACTTGCACTCTGTTGAAGGTTCAAACGCGGGGCGGACGTGGTGGAGTATACGTGTGATCCCTTCGCTGTTGCACAGCATCATGTAAGGGGGTGGGAACGTGAGTCACTTACAGTCCGCTCGATCAACTATTATCTGATTATGGACTTGAGGTGCAGACATGCTTGCGAGACTAATGTGTGGACGTAAGGAGGAGAGGGAAAGTCGATATGTACAGGCTCTGTGGTCTAAGACAGATGCTTAGCCCCCCCTTCAGAACTCTTACCGTCCAGATTGTCCGCCTTCTACTCGTGCCACGGAGTGGAGATGTTATCATATGTATATAGTGCTTCTCTTCGGCATCTCGTTCAAGCACTGTGTTCTGTCTCCTCGGCCTCTTGTGTCTTGTGTTGCTCAGGAACGACCGGATGATAAACAGATCTTGGGTGTCGTAGATGCGGCGGATGTGGTATGAACCTCAGCTTTGGCTCGTAAAGCTTTGTTTCTAGCGGAGTCCAGCTTGGATAATTGTCCTTGTCGGGAGGGGGTTCTTCGTCGTCGAGTTTTCAAGCTTGACTATGTCGAATATTCGTTCAATCCTCTCTTTGTCCAGTTCTATCTCCCGATTCTTCTGATCTCACGTTGCGCTCGATACAGCCGCTGCTTTTTTTGTGCTGTTCGTTCTCTTTCGCTCGCCTATACCAGTACCCAAGTCTGTCTTTCTGGGCCAGCCGTCAGGCAGTCAGTCTTTGGAGAATTGCCGATGGACAAAGACGGATGCCAACCTCAGTATGCCTGTTCCACTGCCTGACCTCATGGACAGCTCCAGTCTGGGATAACTCGCTCGCCTCTGCTGTGCACACTCACATAGACTTCCCTTGCATCATGTTGTGTGACGTCGAATAGACCAATGGACACCGAGACGAACGGGCACTCAAGTGATCCAATCATCACCTCTGCACTTCTCCATCTTATCTCCCCAATTCCTGATTCTTTCCACGACCCATCCAGACTCTACGCCTTTCGACCAGTCTCCGAGCATCGGCCTGGTGCTTGATAAACACCTTAGATCCGGCGTCAATCGATACTGCAAACATCCCTCGTCCTCCTCGCAAATAGTCTTACAGTCCTGCAGAGTCCGCACCGGTCCTCGATCTTGATCCGCATGATTGTCCCAATTGATCCTCTGCTTCCCGATCCTCGGGAGTAAAAACTGCCAGAACATGTCCTTGTGCCTCAAGAACGCCTTGGTATCTCCGTCAGTATCTTGGATCCAGTCTTGCTCAAACTGCCACAATTCCTCCACAACTCCAGGACTCAAGTGATGATAGCTCACGGTCGGTGTACACCACTGTCTATGCCCTCCATCCTCGCGCCAGTACGTTATCTTGCCTATATCATCACCTTGCCAGATCGGCCACGCGGGCGTCAGCGGTGTGCCCGAATCCTTGAACGCTTTGCCTAAGACCGCATCGCCAGCCCAGTGTCTACTCGTAAAGGTCTCCCATTCCGTCTGCTTCTCCTGGAACATCTTGGTGACATTCCTCATCGCTGAGTTTGACACCACATATCCTGTGCCGCCGTGTGCGAAGAGCATGTCGCCGATCCATATCTGTCCTCCGATGTAGTAGGGTTGCGTTTCGTCGAGGGCGGCGAGGTAGTTCAAGAGTGTTTGCCAAAGGATGTACGTGTCTGTCTCAACGAAGACGTACCATTTCTTATCAGGGTATTCGTGGTACGCTCTGTTTACCATGGGTAGGAACTTCCACTTATCCAGCTTCCATCCTGGGTTGTAGGCCTTGCCGCTGTTGTTATCTTGGGGCTTGCTTACTGGGCCGGATAGCTCTTGTGGTTTGAGGGCATTCCGTCCGCCTTTGCGTAACCTTCGCCATAGCTCGAAGTCTTCATGCGTTTCCTGTACCGCTGGAGTGACGAATTCGAGCGCATCGTGGATTTCTGCGCCATGGATGGACTCCTGGTAGTCGGAGAAGAGCATATAGTGAGGGTAGCATCGTAAGGTCGTGTTGAGGTGTACGGGTAGCTTGTCTCGGATCTCTGTCGCTCCTGTCTTGAGAACTACCAGAACATCGTCGGCTCCCGGAAGATTTTGGCAGGGTAGACTGCCGTTCGTTGTGAACGTCGTGTCGTCCGGAAGTATTTTGCTCTTGGTTGGCAGTTGTGGTAATACTGCTCTAGCCGGTGCTGTGTGTTTGAAGATGTGCACAAAGAAGAGAAGTACGAAACATGCAGAAAGAATGAGATAGGCCGCTTTCCGAGGAAATGCAGTACGACGCAGCTTTGGTATGCCTGGAACGTTCATGCCATAGCCGCTCCTCTGCTCGTAGGCCAAGTGTACCTTTTCGTTGTAACCCATGCCGAAAAGCAAAGAATGAACGACCTACGAAAGATGCCACAACGGAAGGATAATAGCGCAAGGTACTTCTTACGTTCGGACTCCTCGCGCTCTGCAATTGGATGTCGATGAGAACGCCTCCTGAGTGATTCACTGGCTGAAGATCAGCGCCACTGCGATTCAACGTTAGGTACCAAAGAGTTGCATTCGAGAGCTTGATTCGCGGAACGTTCTTGTGGTCCGCTGTCGTCTATACCTATACCGCGACGCTCGTGTTATGGGGACCTGATTTCTCATTTCCCCTTGTTGAATCATGGCGTTCAGAGGGAGTGCGGAGCATATTGTCCGATGAGGGGTGCAAAGTTCTGTTCCTGAACGGTTCTTAAGCCGCTTCCAGAAAGAAGGATGCCGGTGACCTCTCATTTGCTGAACCAGAGATGGGGCGTCAACGACATAGGTGGTCGCAAGATCTTCTGACAGTCCGGCACACACCCGTCAATTTTGCAGGGCTGTATATCCTCCACAGATCACGACGAAACAGGATTAAGCCACCGCGCAATTGCATAGCGCGTTATCTGAACAAATTTTCGCAGTCTGCCGTCGCCGTTGCGAGGCATTAGAAGCAAAGGGAGTGCAAGCACTTTTGTCGACCCCACTGTCGATCCTGTCAGTTGTATCTTGCGAGCCCCCTGTGCAAGATTAGCTTGATACTGTGCCGCTCTACCACCAGCGTGGTAAGTCCTCGAGAACACCAATATCTTCTTCGCCTCTAATACGGGGTCGAAGGAATATGCTTGAAGGCCTGTCGAAAGGCTGCGTATCCCAAGCACCAGAGTGGCGGGTTCTGTCAGCTGGGAAAAGCTTGACCAACCAACTTTTGGACCCGTGGCCGGAGTTCTGTACGATCATAGACCTGCTCCGATTGTAGTTTCGAAGTCGACGTGTAGACAGCATCATCACGGGATGCATGTTGTTGGAGATCGATGGAGTAGCACAATGTGGATGGCAAGAGTTGTGGAAACCTCCCCCGAAATGAAAATACCACTCACTCACTTCATTGGTCAGCCGCCAACGACCGGGTTACTGCGCGACCACATGCTTCCAGAGCACCACTACATATGCTGAAGCAATCAGGCAGGTCCTTCCGCGAACAGCCTGCTACGACAAACGACAAAGTCGACTTATGATCAACTACCTTTGTGAATATCATAAGCCCGCAACCCTTCACCAGCATTTCCAAAGGTAGAAAGATTGAGCGCCTCGCTAATGCCCCAAATCTCTCCAAACTCTCGACAAACACAATCCCCCTGCCCCGTCATGCCTCTCTCCATAAGGCCCCCCTACCCACTATCTGTCCTCCTCCTCAACCCCCGTCTCCGCCGTACTGCCCTCACCCTCCTTCAAAACCTTCGGCCCCGCCATCTGCACCAAAAACTCATACCAACAATTCGGCGCCTGCAGCACATACTGCATCATACTGACCCTAAATCGATTCCTATAATCCTTCGGACTCGTAATCGTAGGCTTATTCTTTCCACGATCTTTAATCCAACTCTCCAATTTCTTATCCCACGTATAAGTTCTAATACAATCGATGATCCCCACCACCAGTTCTTTTCTCGCATCATCGAAGCCAGCCATTAGGCTATAATCCATCACGTTCTGCTTACAGAGCCAGAGGGTATCGTTGAAGACGGAGGCTTGGAGGAGTTTTCGGCTGTGTTCGCGAACAAAGAGGGGGGATTCAAAAATTGTTTCGACCAAATTTTCATCGAGGAGGACCTCGTCTTGTTGGCCGGTGGATTCGATTTTGCGGTTGCGCATGCTGCCTTTCAGGTCGAAGCGGCGGTTTGGGTTGCGTTCGTAGAAGAGGTTCTCCATTACGAGGAGGTAGTAGGAGAAGTCGACGCCGGTGGCGGGGTTTCGGATGTTTACCTGGAAGAGGCCGAGCATTTTGGCAATGACGCTGGGGACGCCATGGAAGAGGGTGTAGGACATGAAGTTGAAGTAATCTGGGGCGAATTTGGTGAAAGCTTTGAGTTCGACTTCTTGGAGGGATTTGATGATGAAGCGATTGTCGAGGGTGCGGAGGAAGAGGGATTTTGTCTTTCCTCCCTTTGAGTCGAATTTGAGGCATCGAGACATGGATTCCATGAAGCGGTCGGCGACGCCGCATTTACGGCGGAGGGCATCGAATGATTCGGCGTAGAAGATTTTGCAGTGGGCTTTGACTTGGCCGTGCGAGAAAGAGTATTTGAGGTGCGTGCCTGTGTCACTAAGCAGAGACGCTTCAATCTCTTCTCGTCTCTCGTCCGCTGGATTCAGACTGGTCTGAGATAGCGTATGGGCATGGCCATGCTTCATGAGTGGTGCTTTGCTGGGTTTATCGCGGAATTGTTTCAGCTTATCCTTGTAGTCTGCGCATGCAAGAGACAGTGCGATGACCGAGGAGGGCTCATCCTCACGAACGATGATATCGGAGTCTTCGAAGACATGCTCGTTGGAGTGAAGTGGATACTCCAGATTACCCCAGCCAGATGCCGAGCGCTTTGACCAGAACTCCGAGAGATACTTGAACCAGACATTTTTTCGATGCTCTGGGATGGTGAGCTCTGGACCAAGCTCAGACAGATCTGGTGCTGTGGTGGGCGAGGCGATGGACGAATTGGGGTCTGATACATCCCTATACCTTGTTGTCATCTGCTCAGAGTAGGTAGCTTCATCGTCGGCATGAGTATCGATCGTCAGCGCTGGGGCCTGAGAGCCGTTGTCCGGAGTAGATTTGGTTGACTCCACAGATTTGCCATCAGCATCTGCCGTCGGGTTGTCTTCCGGCTGAGCGCGCGACACGAAGTCATCCATTTGCTGTCGAGCCAGACGATCATTCTCGAACTCCTTCTGGGCCTGTGCCTTCTCGGATACCCTCTCGCCTACAGCATCTGTCGCATTCTGGTAGACCTCAACCACAGGTCGACTGCTCGCCAATGGATTTGCTCGTGCTTGACAGCTTCGAGTCGCTCGCTGTCTCCTGTCCTCTTGCCTTTTCTTCTCAAACTCGCGAGACAATTGCTCGAAATGTTTGGCAAGCGCGGAAACCGTCGATGAGTGGGAGCTCTCATGGCCCTTGACGGGTATGGATCGCGGGATGAGAGACGGTGCTGCCTTGCTGACTCTACTAGCGAGGCGGCTGACGCCCATTTGCTCGGTGGCCAAATGGTCCAATTGCGGTCGATCCGCCACTGGTACATTACTAGCGGTCATCACCGCCACAGCATCAATGCTATGGTCGGACAAACGTGCCGGGTGCCCAAAATGCCCTGGCTGCGACTGTGCTCGAAGTAGCGGCGGTGGCACAGGTCGTGGACTCGCGTCTCTCTTCTTGAGGTCGGCAAGTCGTGGTATTTTTGACTCCACTATTTCAGGTTGCTCTCCTGCTGCGGCGCGTGAGCTCCTGATCTGTTCAATGCGTTCCAGAAGGCCAGAACTCAGTGGTTTCGGTTGAATGGCGAACGGCTCATCAGTGGGCGTGTGGGATTGTGCAGATGCAGCACTCTCTGGCGAGCTGACCTCGTCGCTAGATGCAAGATGGTCTGTCGGAGTGTCATCTGGCGATCGCGAAGGTACTGCCAGATCAAGATGCTTCACATCTTCTCGATCAACTGCCTCTTCCAGCTCCCTCCGTGGCGAGGTCAAGCGAATGAGATCGGTACCCAGAGCTCCGTCTTCTTCATCAGCGCTTCGGACCGGCCGTAGAGTGTCTGTGTCATCATTTTCAGCTCTGTGATCTTCGGCAGCTGATGTCAGTACATCATGCGCCTTCTCGGCCAGGATCTCGTCCACAGTTGGACGCCTCGAAGGCATGCCAGGCTTCCGAGTCTGAGCCTTTTCGCTGCCGTCTTCGGTGTCACTCACATCGCTGGCAATGCTAGCAGTGGCCGATGGGTGCGCGCCCGACTGTATTTCGTTGAACATCTCCTTCAGCTGGCGAACAGCGATCTTGCGAATGTCAGTCTCGGAGGGGAAGTACTTGTCCTCGAACCTGGCGAACTCATCATCCCATTCAATAGCCTTCTCATCCATGAAGCGCAAAGCACGATTGAGTGGAATCAGCTCGAAGTACCTTGAAGTGGCATACTTGCGCTGGAGTTTGGCAATCAGCTCCTCGCGATCAACCTCTGCCTTGCGCTTCAGCGCCTCGAGAGCTTCGCGGGCGTCAGCTATCAAGCTGTCGTCGATTGCGCCATCAATGGTAATCATGTTCAGTCGATTCCGTAACGAGTCTGTAAAGGCTTCTAGGCGCCTCTCAAAATGCTTGTACTGTTCGTTCTTGACCGCGAGATCTGCTTCGACCTTCCACGTGACTCTACCGCGAGGAGCTACGATATCATAGATGTCGATCGCGTCATACTGAAACCTGATGACCTTGTCCTGATAACCGAAGCAACGCAAAAAGTCTCGATGGATATCGTGTTTGCATCCACCTCCACGTGGATGAAGCGGACTGCTCCAAAAGCTCAGCTCGAGATACTTCGCAAAAGAGTACTTCCAAGTATGACCCGACATAGGGGTGACAGTCGTTTCGTGCCGGCAGATCCTACAGGTGGACCACATCAATATTGTGTTTGCGTAGCCGCGCAACTTGGCTGTCTGGCGGTTGATAGACACCGACAGTTGGCCGTAGCCATGAACATACTGGCGGTGATGGTCGTACATCTTCTTGTTGCAATCCGTGCATGGTTCTTTGGCGCCCGCGCAGAGATCTTCAATGTACTGCCCGAACGGCATGTCCTCGTCGTGGTTGTTCTCTACTCGATTGTATCCAGCGTAGAAGCCAATGCCGAGAAGCTCAGGACCAGTGCAGGGTGCGGACGTGACGCTGGATACTGTCGAGTATAGCACCACGATCTTTTGGTGGGAAAATGGATCGAACGGATTTAGCTTCCCTCCCACGAACGACTCCCACTGCCTTTCCTGTGTGTCGTACAGATCCTGGGCCTTCTCAAATTGATCTTCGTGCACAGCGTGGAGATACTCGCGCACTGTCTTGGGCAGATCCTTCGAAGGCGGGGCGTTGACCATGGCAGGCTCTACCAGCTTGAAGTTCTCGATGATACCAGCCTCTGGTTCCTCATCGTCGCCTTCTTCGTCAGCCGCAGCATATTCATCCCGCAGAAGTTTGTACGTAGCAAGCCTTTGTTCAAGATCACGGAGTTGGGTGAGGATATGCGGCAGCATAAAGACCACGAACGGCGAAGCAGACAGAATGCGATCCCGTGTATCTTTCTCCACAGCTGCATACTTGAAGTTGATGTCGGTCACCTCCTGGCCGAGAGTCTCGCGTATTGATCTCTGAGTCTCCTCGAGCGTCACAGTGCGAGGATCTCTCTCGCCGGTGGCAGGATCACCGTGGGCATACATTTGGCCAACAGCTGTGTGCGGAATGGAAACAAACTCATCGCGCATGAGGTAGTTCTCGAGTTTCAAGTTGTAAGCCACGTAGCACATGAATTCTGCTATGCGCTTTATACACCGAAGAGTTCTGGGGTCAGCTCCACGAAGCACAATGGTGCAGCCAAGATCAGGCTCACAGCCGGACAGATAGATATAGGTCTTTCGCAAGCCATCAGACAGATAGGTCTTGACATCGAAGCTTTCGCAGAAGCCCAGATGCGACGGGTCGATACCGAGTTTGTCGATGGATTTGATGAGTGTAGTTTCCGTCATGCGCGCAACGGCTGCCAACACAGACTCCTTGATATTGTAGGCCACGGTGATGCCAGCCTTCTCGAGTAGACGCAGCGCTGATCCAGAGACATGTTTCTGCACGAGAAGCACTGTAGGTCGGAGGGCAGCGATACGACCGACGAGATTCTCAAGGTATTCCTGCTCTTGGGCAATCACTGGTTCTAAGCTCATGAAGTGCGCCTCGTGCCTGGCGTACTCGATGGAGAACGTCACTATGCAGATCCTCGGGTTGCTAATGGAGCGCGACATCGTCTTTAGCGCAATGTTCTTGCTGAAGACCACGCCGGAGACATAACTAGTGTCGCCGGGCCTACCACCTGGTATCTTCTTGAGCTTGATGTAGTGACGGATGTCCATGTCATCACCTCGTTGAACATCTGGTTCTACATCGTCGGTGCACTGCATAAGCACTGGCATCAGGGCCTTCTGCCAAGCTGCAAGATTCGTGATTTTCGCATCACGAAGCTGCTGTCCGAGCAACTTCTTCACGTGTTCGTAGCTGGCAGGATAGAGCTCGATGTCGTCCCGCTCTTTGCTATGCACTGCGTGCAGTGCTGAGCTGCACAACACCTTCGCATGAGATTGCTCAGGCGCAGTTAGAGGCGATGCAGGCCTTTGGTTGAACGACGCTGACTCGATGGTGTTGCGAAGTACGTTGCTCTTACTTCGTCGAGTTGACGCCCAATCGTACTGTATAGAGCCATTACTCAAGTTTCGGTTTCTGGTCAGCCTTCTTGGTACGTGCTTGGATGCCAGTTCAGAGACCTCGTCTTCCTTGTAGGCTCGTGTGCTCGAGGCGGCTGTGCCTCTGTCACCAGTCTTTGAGCGCCCTTTTCTCAAAGCCGACGTGAATAAGCTGCTGAAGCCCAGCTTCTCGCGGTCTCCAGGTGAAGTGCCATGACCTTCGACTACGGACATGATGTTTGGTTGATCTTCATCATCCGAGCCTTCATCGGACAGAAAGGCAGCCAAATCCGGGTCGATGATATTGTCATTGTGAAAGGTCGGTAATGATGACTTCTTATCCGGATCGCCGTCGCAGTGGAATGGACCACGCTCGTCCAAGCTGGAACGTAGTCCGCGACCAGACTGGTGGCGAGAGTGACGCCGTCGGTGGCTCGAGGACCGAGGGCGCCGGCTTAGGGAGATGAGCGAGTGAGAGGAACTGGGACGAGCAAGAGCAGGATGGGGCGTCATGTCGAACTCGATCACGGCACTCCGACTCTTTGCTTCACGATTGCGACGAGACACCGGTATGCCAATGGAAGGAGTGGTCACCTCGGTGTCTGTTCTGCTGAAGCCAGGGCCATCAACGTGCTTCGTGAGGTCCTCGTCTGCCTCATTCAGCGTTTGTACGAGCGGGCTTCTCGTGTAGTCATCGCCGTCTTCAGAGAATATGGTGGAGTCATCATCGTCGCTATCTCCGAGTATGTACCCTTCGCAGGGTTTGCATAGACGGACTGGGTTGGGCTGGCCAAACTGTCGGCCATTTACAAGTGTTGTACAGCTATCGTCAAAGATCTGTCCACAAGTTCGACAATGATGTTTGCGCCTGAACGTGGAGAAGCTCTCTCCACAGTTGAAACATACTTTGGCATTCGCGTCCTTCATCCAGAACTCCTTGCTGAGCACACGACGTTTATAGTGATCGGCCACCCCCTTCGTCGAGGATCTACCAGGCAACGGTTTGAGGCTCGATCTACTCCTCTGCAAGGCGGAGTTCAGATTGGGAGATGGGTCCAGCGTTGGCCTCCGCGATGCCGTTCTTGCGCTTGAGAGCGACACGGCGTCTCCGCTGTTCGTGGTCGATGAAGCTCTGGATGCCTGAAATCCTGGCAAGTGCGATGGGCCTACGCTGACCATGGGCGGCCGTTGTGGCTGAGGCTGCTGAGACACACTATTGCCATTCATCGCATCACTCGGAAGTACACCGGTTGTAGTCTTCAATGGCTGCGGCACACGTACGGAGTCGTCTGGGCCCTCGGCGAAGTCGGAGTCATCGATGGCAGCATCGAGCTCGGCAGCATTGAGGTGCGGAGCGTGGGCAGGTCTTGACGATGGCTTGGGCTGGTCCAGCATCGACACCTCGTGGTGCGACAGGACTCGTGCCAGGGCATCGGTGGCAGTCTCACTCCGATGGCCATCTACCCACGCATTTCGGGCTATGTCCAGATCCTTCTTGGTGGGCGCTTCTGGGGCGTTCTTCGCAAGGTTAGCAGCCGTACGTTCACCCGAAGCTCTGTTCTGTGCGTCTTCAGCCGCAAGCGAGGGTATGGGTTGTCCATCGGCTGTGTGTAGTTGGGCAGGCTTCGTCGCCCCTTCTCCCGGACCTTCGTGGCTCCAGAAGCTGTTGACGCCGGGTGACGTCGGCACGCTCACCGTGGCTACTGATGAAGCATCCGGTGTAGGCTTCGCGACGGTCCCGCTCAGGCCACTGCGAGCGGCGGATGGCGATGTGTTGGAGTGGAAGGACGCCGACTCCAGCGAATGTCTCGTCGAAGTCTCCAAAGAATCTCGTGACTCGCTGCTCTTGGGTCTTCCGTGGCCTTCCTTCGATGTTGGCGGTGCTGCTCCTCCACTCACACTCTGCATGAAGCGGTTGTACAGCCTTCCGACGCCACTGCTCACCAGCTCTTTCGGGCCCCGGCTATTCTCCCCGTCGAAGTCGTGGAAGGAGGTCAGCCGATGGCTCTTCGAGGCAGACGTGTGGATGTCGTCCAGTGCCTGGGCGAGCGTGTCTCTGTCCACCGTCGATCCATTGCGCGAGGTGATGGAGGCGAGAGAAGCTCGGCGCGATCTGGTGCCCAGGAAGGGAATCAGGCTGCTAGAGGACTGCGCTGGGCTGGAGGAGGCTTCGGGTGCCATCGTGTCTGGCGCGCAGCGTGGACCGTAGCACCACTCCTCCTGCGCACATGTCGGAGCTGTCGGGTCGGGTGGAGCATGCACTGGTTCTAGCTACGGTATGGTAGATATGCAGCTGTTGCCTCTGTACAGTATGTGTAGCTGCTGCCACTGGATGGATCGGATTATTCACTCGCCGGACCGTGAGGGCCTGGTCAGGTGAGGCATGCAAGCCAGCAGCACTGAGCGAAGCTGTTCTACGACATGCCCGCGGGCGGTGACATGCTTGCACCGCTGCCAAGCTTGCTCTTCACGACTGTGCGACTGCCTTCGTGCAGCACAGCAGGTAGATCCATGTCCAATGTCCATGTGGGGGAGGAGTGACGACACCGCGGCTGACCAAGCGACCAAGCGACCAAGCGGTATCGCTGCGGCACGGGCCGCTCGGCGCGTCTCCGAGAGAGCACTACACGATTCATCCACTGTAGGAACGACGGCAACTACAGTCTGTGGACCGATCACGTGGACCTCCCAATCGACTAGAGATGATGCCGAACCGTCGTCAACACTGGCATCATGGGCATGAACACACTTGACCCGTGGCTTGCGGAATGTGTGTGGCATGAGCTCGCGGCGGTCGTGACGTGGCAACGAGAAATGAACAATGGTATCAAAGCCGACCCTGAATCGCGCTTTCAAGACGATGGCAGCAACTTCCGCAGCACTGTCGCGGGTCAGGAGCATTCCCTTGTGCAGCTCATCGAGGTCGGCCATTCGCGAACCCCAACACATGCAATGTGCTGAACGGATCACAGGTCTTGTCTGCCGTGGAGCCTGTCAAAGTGATCCTGTCGGACGGCGTGACGAAAGTCAAGGCACACCTGTCGAACGAGGTAGTGGCCATCCTGGAGAAAGAGGCCGACGAGTCCTTCAGCTCAGAAGTGACGGGCGATGTCCTGCAGCTGCGGACCTTCACCGTCATCAGCACAGTATTCGGGCCTGCCGATGACTTTGTGCAACTTGCAGTCGACCATGTCGAGTACGAACATCATCTGCGCAAAGTCCAGGGAGAACCAAGGCCCGTAGAAGAGGATGAGAATGTTCAACTCCTCATTCAAGACATCACGAATCTGCGATGTCCGCCGGCCGTAGAGGAGCAGACAAATGTCGACACGTCCAGCGACAGGGATCCTCCACATCCGACAAATGGTCTGACCCCCACGCTCGTGCCAAGCACTCAATCACAGTTCTTACCCTCGGGCATACAAAGTCAGTATCCAGGCAGCAGAAAACGGCAGTCAGGACCGACTCTGGACAACGAGGGCTTTCAGGTTGCAGAGGGACTCAACCTTCATAAGCCGCTGCGACCTACGTCGGGCTCTCCAGCCAGCAAGGGCCCACAGGCGGTCACCACTGGCAAAGCAGAAGTGCTGCTTTGTCTGCTCGGACAGAAGGAAGCTGCCGACGAATCGCCACCTCCTTCACCCCAGTTCGAGATTGGTCAAAGGCGAGCGCGTGAAGTGTCTCTCCCGACCCCGATCCTCCCGAGTCATAGTCCGCCAGCCCACCAGAAAAGCTCCGCCGTTGTTGCGGAGACACCTGCCAGGGTCACTCATCACCCCGTTGAGGTACTTTGCGATTCTGATCCGGAGCCAGAAGAACCGCCCAGGCCACAGCTTTCACGACATGTCGCACCTCCTGCTTCGAATCGAAGCCCTCCATCAGCTCAGCCTCCTCCACAAGTCAGCAGCGTGAACTCGTCTGGCTCGAGTGGCCAACCACGCATTCCTTACGGCAGGCGAAAGGTACCAGCAAATCAGCAGAAGCTGTTAGATGACAAGTCGTGCTGGATCCCATCACAGCCTGGATATCGCTTCCCCCATCCGAACGTCCCGATCGAACTCTTGACAAAGTGGAACAAGACTGCGACACCGTCACCTAGGAAGCCACGAGCCACACAAGATGATGCCGCTCGAAGCATTCGACGACCTAAATCACCGCTCGACATCTCGATGGATGACGAAGATGCGCATTCGTGTGCTATGTCGTCCGACGACTCCAGCGATTCAGAAGATGAAGAGTTCAATTCAGAAGAGTGGCCACCGTCTTCTCCACTACGTCGACCAGAATTGCCACCGGACAGCTCATGCGAAAATGACGATGTCATCCGCGGCACCCAACATGATGATCTTGAGATTGCAATGCCACGAGCTCTGCCAATGAGAAAGTCGCCGACGAGACCTGCAGCACGCTCTGAACAGCCGCCTATGAGGCATGCATTGCCTCCACGCCCACCAGTGTCGATATCGGGTCAAGCTGCGATGGACAGTGTGTCTTCACCACCGTCAAGCCATGGGCCGGCGACACAGCAGTCACGGCGTCCGGACTCATCTTTCAACGCACCGCGGCCTGTCGCATCCACTCCTAGCAGACAGGCAGGTGGCGTGCGCGAAGCCGTACGAGCCACGCCCGTTCGAGCTCAGCAATCATCGCAACTTTTTGATGCACGACATTCAGGATCTCCGGCTTCTGCGCAAGACGCTGCTCGGACAGCAGTGTCAACCAGCGGCGACGAGGCTGCCACGCAAGATACTTCACGATCAGCGTTGAAACCAGGCATACAGCGTGCCTCACCGCTAGGCTCACCCGCCAGCACTCAGGGCATGAAACGCATTGAAGATGACCGCGACTACCTGCAGCCGGCCTTTGATCCTTGGGGCTTGTCATTGTCACAGTTACGAGAGATCCTGATCGCACACAATGTCGCCTTCCCGACAAGAGCAGAGCTGAGCCACTTGATTGCTCTCTTCAAGTGGAAAGTTGCACCACCTGTTCGACGGCCGTGGAGCGATGGCATGCGCCATAATAAGAGCACAAGGCCATTCGTTGACGGACAAGACTCACCAGTGTCATCTCGTGCATTGCAGGGAGCTTTGCATACTACTCCTCGCGCAGAAGACAATGAGCATGCCGATGGCACTCTGGACCCCAACCTTGCCATTGACACGTTGGAAACACCACAGCTGCGACGTCTTCTGATCGCGCACGATATCGATTTTCCCCGATCAGCAAAGCGGGAGGAGCTAATGAAGCTGTTCAGAGAAGGTCGGGACGTCCAACTGCAACAGGAACTCGCGAAGACGCGGCTCAAGTTAGCTAAGGCTCAGGAGAAGAAGCGTCGCAGGGCTGGATCTGATGAGCAGGCGCAGGCGAATCAGGATTCCCCTACCAGCGGCATGGCATCGCCTGACACGCCAGTCGTAGATCAGTCCCCGCCGAGATCTTCGTTCCGCAATCCGGCTATGGTAGGCAGAAGATCTCCCACTGTGCAGTCGAGCCCGTTGGCAACTCCACTACGAAGACCAGTAACGAGACCAGGCGCTGTTAATGGCTCAAGAGATTCCCCTGGAAGCCCGGTGTTCACGCATGAAGATGCGGACTCGACGCCAAGGCCGACTGTCAGCCCCCCTATACTGTCTGGCAGAGGCTGCCCACCTATGTCGGCTGAAGTGAGTCAGCCACGAACAGTCCCGCAAGCACGACATCCCGATGAGATCCATCGTTTTACACGAAGGGATCATTTTGGGCGAAGCGGTCATCGCGAGAAATGGTAATCTCGACAGTTCCTGCTTCATCATACGATCACTTCACTAATCCGTGCTCTCAGGATTAACGACAACTTTAAACGAGTCAATCACGGTAATAAGACCATCGCGTCTATGTTCGCGCTGTATAAGGAACAGCACCCGGAAGACAATATCACTGATCTGGACAAGATCACTCGAGCTGCGCAGATTGTGTTCCGCTCGTCCCGTGAGGCGTTGGCCAGGGCAAAGTTCCGACGCATCAACCTGCCTACCGTGCCAGCTCCGGTCATGGTTGACAGCTGGCCTGATACCCGGCCCTCACCGCAGTCTCGATCATCGCCGTGGCAACGCAATCGGACCGATCTAACTTCACTTCAATCTGGCAGGACAAGTGAGCGAGCCGCGTCCAACAGTAGTCCGAGGGGTGACCGACGTTCCAAAGCTGCACCTATTACACAAATTGATGGTGCGGATGATTGGGCGCACGATGCAGTGTCGCATGCACATATCTCATTAGCGGCTGACAATCACCACAGATCTGCGCTTGATGAGCGTGTTGCCGAGACGATGACAAGTGAACATACTAGCGACGCGTTGAGAGAGTTTTGTCAAAATTGGCTCAGCATTCGGCCGGGTGGAGCGTTTGCGATCTCGCAGCCCGCGCCACCTAATGTCAGAAGGACCGTCGATGTGCTAAAGTGGGATGTGTGAGTCTGGGAGCCTGCCTCGCTACTGGCAGCACACGGGTATGCGTTGAGCTGCCTAGACTGTCCTCACCTCTGCCGGGATTTGAGCTGTCATCCTCAAAGCACTGGGCATCCTGAAGGATGGCTTGCTACACGTTCAAGCTGCACAACATCGTCGGAAGATCTCGCTGAGAAGCCGAGCTGCTGCACCTCCCCTCTCAGCTCTCTACAGCACATCACAGGACGATGGCGTGGACCAGAGACCCCCCAAATCAGGCGATTTCTTCCAAGCTATGGTCAAAAACGCCGGAATCGCACGACATGCGAAGAGATTCTAACAGGATGCGTCACGGCGATCAACACCGGCAACTTCCACACATCCTCCGCACCATGGGACTGTATGGCAGAGGACGCCACCTGTCACTCTCATCAGGCAGGCATAGAGCGACATGGAAAGCAGAATACCTCGAAGCCTTCAGAATAATGACGGATTGAGTGGCCAAATTTCCACATCACCACCATAGATATGCCGATACAAGTCTACCAGGACGCCGGCTGCACTGAAATACACCTCAACGCCGAAAGCTCGGGCAGCCCAGGTTTGAGTCCACTTACGACCAGAAGAACGTTTAGTGCATGGGAGTTCAGGATCAGCGATGGAGTGTGGGCGGCGTCAAAAGAGACGACGATGCTTGAGATTGGTTGAATGGCGATCCGTGTTCATGAGTTGCGATCTGGCTTTACACCTCGATCAACTTTATCCTTGCCGGCCGCCAAACCAGCGGTCCCATCCAGCTCAGCTCTTGGAGCACGAGTTCGTTTTGGCCTTTCTGACAGGCCGCTTGTTTTGAGAGCGTGCCTTCTTCTCGTGAGCTACTCATCGTCGTTTCGCAAGCTGACGAGATCGTTGACTTCAGTCCCCAAGATCGGCCGTCCAAGCATCCCATACCACATCACGTGTCTACATCCCTCGGCTACCAAGAATCCTCCTCAAATTGACCATCTGCTCCCGACACGCCGAATCATGCAAGAGCGCGTACGCCACAACAAGAAGCAATCCTTCTAACATCCAGGCGGTGACCTTCGCTTCCACCTTGTGCGCAATAGCTAACAGTCCGAGAATCAGGACCAGGCCTCCTAGTGGAATTATCGTTGGCTGTAGATAGGTGACGTAGCCGAGGAGAGCCGTTGTGATTGGGAGGCTCATGATGAGGAGGAAACCTCGGAGGAAAGGTGAGGCAGCGTCTTGAGAGCTTGATAGGGGTTTTGAGTGTTTCGATGTCATGGATGGTTGGTCTGATTCGATATGATTTGAGAGGTTCGAGGTGGTGTTGATGTATGATGACCGTCATTCGGATCGACATGTGTCGAATTTGGTGTGTAGCTTGCTGACTAGATCTAGTGGTTGAAACATTTAAAGGCTGTGAGGCCGTAGAGGTGTAAGCAGCCAGCTTCGAAAGGCTGTATGGGCTCCTCAATTCCAGGCCGCTTTCTCTTCATTTTCTCCCAGCCTTGGAGTGCACGACGTATTGGATCCGAGCAGTTCTGCCACGGACATCGAACCCGGAACCATGGCCGACCGATTCTCGAGACGTTCTTTCCGCTTCAGCTACCTCTTCGCCGCCGCCACCCTCGGCTTCGCAGTAGGAAAGACCTCGCACGCCTGGCCTAATAGTCCACTCGGCCAAGTGCACATACAAAAAGCCCTGATATGGCCCCTGCTACAGGCCAAAGACGCAACCACCCCAGATCAACGTCGCCGTTTCCTCCAAACCGTCAAGCGAAATCTCCGCGAGCTCGATGGCATGACACAGAAGTGGCGCAAATCGCTTGGGCTTGATCGTCAGACGATCCTGAAAACTTTGGGACTGTCCAGGGAGGAAAAGCCAAAGTCAATATTCGAGATCGCCTCGGATGGTTCAAATCGCTATAAGCCGAATATCTCTGCTATCAAGACTAAAGAGCAGCAAGTTGCGAATCAGGTCGAGTATGAGCGTCGGAGGAAGGAGGGCGTGAAGTTGCCGAGGCCGAATATGAAGGCTGTGAGGCAGATGGAGCAGCATGATGCTGATATGGAGGAGTATGAGCGGCGGAAGAGGGAGGAGGAGGAGGCGAGATGCAAGGGGGTTGAGGACTAAGCCCGGGTGGACCGACATGTGTGAAGTTGGTGTTGGTACACCTCGCTGGTAGAATGGCTGTTGACTCACTACATCCTGGCAATGATGTCTTGGTACCATTTAGTCAACTGCGTTATGGACCTCGACGGCATAATTTTTCCGTGTGTAGAGCTTACGCTGCACTGCCCTACTCGAGATATGATGGGTGAAGATAATGGTCGTACAGAGCTCGCGTCATAATGATATGTGCTCGATGTCAGCGGGTTGGGCTCGAAGCGTGGTCTCAAGAGATGGACTGTGTGTAGCTCTCAGGATGAAATACTATCCCAACCACGTGCCTAGTAGCAGTGAGCAACCTCTTTTGCGAATAATTCTCACCTCTAGGCCCAACTAAGGAGTACATCCTTCGTTAGACAACTGTATCATGGTCTTCTTCCAGCCTTCTCGCAGTACTACCCTGTCGTCGCTATGAACGTTGCTCAAATTCGCAGTCGTTGCTACGGCTGGGGTGGTCTGTGGCCACTACACCACTAGCAAGATGTCAGAACATGAAAGACTGCATGACACACTCTCCCAGCCGATATCCGCCGGACTCAATCACAGAAAGCGGGAAGATGATCTGCTCGAGTTCCTCACAATCACCAACAAGCGAATGGACATTGTCGACGAATCGTTCGACGATATGCGAAAAAGCCCCGGATGATTGCAAGCCCGACGAGGAAGTCGGTCAGCCGAAACGAGGCTACCCACTTTGGAGCGACAATTTGTCAACAGCCTAGAGCATAGTTGGCGACGAGCGCACTGGAAGAAGAAGTGCAGTGCTGCACAAGATCTCAACGAGTCCTGGAGGCATGCACCAGTGCTGAAGCCGGACGAAGCATGGTTGAAAGGCTTAGAGCAGCAATTCGCGAGCAGCGAGGACCACAATCAACGACGGAAGCAGTGGGAGAAGAAGTACGGCAACAACGGGGCGGAGGTCGAGTATATACTATGCCTTTTACAAGAGGTTCAGAACATACAAGCCTCGATCTGTAGCTTGACCAAAATTTTGGGGTCGAACCATTCTACCAAAAACACACAGGCTGCGTGCAGATTCAAGAAGTTGCGGGAAATGGGGGTTGATGGAAAATTTTTCCAAACCTTTCTGTTGACTCTCATCAGGACACAAGCGAAACGATCCGTTCCTCGCCAACTTCGTCCTAGTCAAGCCATGCAGGACTCGCCATGTCGCCCTCAACTTTCACTGCTCCAAACAGTTACTCTTTGCTTCACTGGAGGTATGCTGGGTTTACTAATGACGTCTTGTTACAAATCGTCATTTCCCACGCGAACTCTACCTCGTGACCAGATCCGGTCACGAGCACCTCCTGGACGACGTGGATCCGATCGAATCAGCTTCGAAGACAACAGAAGTTGCGCCAGAGCACAGGGCCTCTCATCCACTCCCAACACGACCGACTCTGAATGAGGGGACTCTGAGGTTCTGGGAGCAGAACGATGTAGACTGGGCTCGCGAAAGAAGGTATGGGAATCTAAAGCAGCGTCAAGGACCACGGGCGCAGTAGTCCGAGAGACTGGACGGAAGCTCTGCCGCCAGTCGGGACTGCTGTTGCCGGACGAAGGATGGCTGAGGCGTATGGAGCAGGTTGATGTCAACTATGACGAGCGCCAACTTCGGAGGAAAGAAAGGCAAGCCGAGCGGGAAGGGAAGCGGCGGTGAGCTGCCGTGGGACATGTGAAAGAGTACGAACCTTGGCGATGACGAGGTGGCATTGTCAGAAGATTATCTTGGCTCAGGAGATGAGTCTGCTCAGTCTTGAATTACCTAGCGAAGAGGGGCGATTAGCAAGTACGTGGTCATCCAATGTAGGAGGGCGGTGCTCGTATGCTCTGTTTGGAAATATCCAGTCCACGGGTCAACATGCCCGCGTCAGAAATTCGCAACTCATAGGTGAGTCAGAGCGTTCCGCATCAGAGTCACGCAGTACCACAAGCCGAGTGAGTTGCCAACGTTCACCATCTCACCGTCACAGAAAGAAGCTGCACCACCATGTCCCCCGTCCGCCCCCTTTTCAGACTCCCTGTCCCCTTCGGCTACATCTTCCCCGCTGGCTTCGGAGTATCAACAGGCATCCGCTTCTACATCTGGCCAAAGGTATCCTTCTATGCAATCGATTAACGTCATGCTTAAGAGAAAAGGATCGCTCGAGCTTAGGTAGCACTTATATTAGACGAATTGCCGAGGTACCTCAGAGGCGTCGATAGGAAGTTGAGTAGAGTGCAAGAAGCACTCGGTATTGTCGAGAAGGATGCGCCAGAACCAGAGGAGGCTCTAGCCGCACTCACGGCGGATGATGAGATTACCCCGAGATAGTCTGGGAAAGACAGGGAACGCGTACGAGCGCATGAAGAATCGCTACGCCGCAGCGACGCGAGTGTGTGTCGCTGGGTGGCTTAAGCATAGTCGATGGCGAGGGCCAGGCCAACTACTTCACTCAGCCAGCGGAAGGTAGCTGCGCATTCCATTTTCCGGGATGCAGTGAGCCCTGAGCGTAGTCATGAGCTGTGCGTCCACGTTTGTCCTCGGCAAGAGGATCAGCGCCGGCGCTGACCAGCGCTATCACGATATCGCCTTGGCCGCTCTGGTAGGCATAGTGAAGAGGCGTTGCTCCACGCTTGTCGCGTGAGTTGGCGGCGGTTGTTCGGTCAACACTTGCCTCTAAGCACAACTCGACAGTACTCGTTAGACCTCGTTCTGCTGCCAAGTGGAGAAAGGTCTTGTGCTGCAAGGAATCTTTCCATAGTGGCGTCTCTTCATCAATGAACTTCTCGTATCGCGCTACCAGATCTGCTGATCCGTGGGAAAAGACCTCGAATATGGAGTCAAAGTCGGGCTCGTCCATGTCTGATTGTTGTTGCAGGAAGACTCCTCTCTTTCGGGAGCATTCGGATATGGTGTTCTGTACATGCATGAGCGGCCGGTCTACACTGGGCTCACCCGATGCGTTGGAAACAAGCTTGGTACCAGCCGTTGACCCTTCTGCTCGGCTAGTATGGTTGGAGACTGAGCCTCCCTCGCCGTCGCTCAGTGGAAGCTGTACACTTAATCGTCGAGCTCGCCGTCCCCTCTCTGCATATGTTGGTATATGCGTCAGGCATACATCGTCAACTTGGCCTTGGCTTAGAGGCTTATGATATCTGTGCACGCGGTCCCTATCGCTACTGTCGGACCTCTTGCGGTAGAGGCGTCCATCACGAGATTCGACTTTCGAGGATCCTGGCGGCATCATACAGGCTTGGGTACGCTCTGTGTGGAGTCGACGATCTCTTCGCTTGAAGATGACTACCATACCTCCGGAGGTATTACTTGACCACAACCATGATCTCATGGGCTTCGGCTGTATGGCGTCCACCATCCACTCGACATTGGGATTCTCTTCTGCCGTGACGAGCGAAGAGAAGAGATCGCCTAGCGATAGCTTTCGCGCATCTGACAGACAGCACAGTGTGCTGTAAATTCCCCGGCGCGACTTTTCCCGGACCCTTTCACTGAGCATCTCGAGCTGACACTGCTCGAGAAGAAGCTCATGCCATGTGCCGCTTGTTGCTGGACGTTCGCGGCTCCAGAATCTTGACGTACTTTGCTCTCGAAATTCAAAGCCTCGACAAATGCGCTCAACACCTTCGTGTCTGTTTGCCGAGATTGTTTGCATGCTGCCGAATGTTCCTGTCTGATAGGACGCCGGGGCGAGCTGTTCACTGGCCTGAGGCCGGACACGGCACGAGACGCTACCCGTATCCAGCGTGAACAAACTTCGTGGCATTTCGGCGCTCCTGGCTGAGATGGGTTGGCGTCCCATATCGTCTTCGTTACCCGTCGGCTCCAACTTACTCTGGCGAAGAGCACATAAGGCGTCCGTCGAAGCAGGCTCCGGTTGGGCCATGCGAGGCTGTGGAGCATTCGACCTGTGGTGAGATGATCCGCGTGCTGCTGCGACCCACTGCTCTAGGATCTTCAAAGTAGCCGCATCGAGACTTCGTATGATCAACCCCTGCTCAGATGGAGTTGCATCCTGTATGAAGGTAGAAGCCTCTTGCTGAATCAGACTCTCTTTGCCCTGCAGTTAGTCGTATGCCCACGAGACGAGATAGACTTCGTATGGTGTCCAGATCTGATCTGCCACACGTGGCAATCTGACTCACAAGCAAGCGACGAAGCGAAGATGCCGCCTCATTCAGCATGTCGAGTTCCTCGTAGACCTCAACGAGGTCACTTAATGCTGCTTGGACAATCTGATCGTGGTGGAATGACCGTTTCGCTCGTACATGGACCGCCCGATGTAAAAGCCCGACGTATGCTGTGAGGTACTCTGTTCGGGTACCGTCCTGCTGCGCTCGCCATCGCACCAAACTATGGATAGAGATTGCGTTTCTCCAATCACCGTCGGCAGTACGTATCAAACCGAAGCGCAATAAGCTTGTCATGGCTTGAGCATATCTGGTGTCATCCCATGCATCGTCAATGCTAGCCGGGCGCAGGCGAGTGTCTACACAGGTGAGGTAATGTAGTATCCAGGTAGGAAGATCAGGTATGGAAGTATCGTCGTCTTCGATTGCATCTTTGCAATATGCACGAGCAAAACGCTGATACAATATCACCTTCGGGTTGAGAAACGCCATCAAGGTGAGCAGCTTTCTAGGCGAAGCACCGCTGCAGTCGTTCCCACTCTGCTCAATGCGCTGAAGCGCCGAGTCCCAGGCAGTAGCCATAGTGTACTCGTACCGTAGCGCATACTCCTGATGCCCGGGTTTGCGAAACATCTGATCATCTTGCTGCCTTTCGAGTCTGGTAAGGTACCGACGTACGACGCTGCATAATGACTCCTCGTTGGTGGTGCCTAGTGTTAGTATCTGGGGTTCCGTTGCAATCGTCACCCCAGCGAGGTGGATAGCGAGAGGAAGGTGTTCAAGTTTGCGCACAACTTCTTGACACATTGTGAGCAGATTGGAACCCAGCTCATTGTCCCTGTCTATTGACATCGCCGTACAGAGGAGTCTTATTGCATCGTTCTCTGCCATGATGTCCATCCTCATGTCGGTCGCACGAACGACGGCCGGAAGCGATGCGTCCTGTGAAGTGATTATGAGGCTACCAGCCAGACCCATTGGGAGCAATCTTCGCACTCCCCAGCTGAGATCGTCGACATTGTCGTAGACCACTAACCAGTTTGTATTGGAAGAACGAGTGCGTAACCAGGCCATAGTTGTCTGCACAGCAAGTGATCTTTGAGGCGTTGTTCCGGCTGAACTTGGTGTGGACAACAGTCCCAAGTCTCGAGCCACACGGTCGTAAGAATCGACGAAAGATTGCTTGCTCGCGGCATCGATCCAAATTATGATCTCGTACTCTCCCGTCCGTTGTTCGACGTACTTGAGGACCACTTGGGTCTTGCCTGTCGCTGCCATGCCTGTGACTGTTGCAAAATGCTTCAGACCCTTGCGTCTAGACTGCACCCTCATGATGTTTTCGAGCTTGAGCATGGAGTCCTTGCGTTCAACGTATACTTCCGATAGCTGCGAGAATGGGACCGAGTCATGGTAGGGATGATCAGGAGTTGGATTTCTGGAAGGTCTTGGGTGGTCGGTGGACGACACTACTCCAATCAGCACACTCCTGTACCCTACGTTGGCGCATAGCCTCGAGAGGGCACGGAGTCTATTGTTGTTTATTGCATAGTCTGTATAGCAGTGGGTAGGTAGCCACGTCCCAACAACATTCGTCCTACTCCAGACGCGCACGCTTGCCAAACACAATTCAGGGTTTCATACCGAAAGTCATGTTCCTGGCCACGTAACCGTTGCCGAAGTTCTGATTGTTCTCTTGTTGGCCTGAACCAGTCAGGAAGTTTGAACCTTGTCCACTGGAATATATGGTGACGCCGGCATCTTCGGGCAGCGAGTCTTCGACATGAGCGATCTCTTCCACAGCAGCATTGACATCTCCGACAGGTACAAGCTGCTTGAAGACATGGAAAGATTGCAGTGTGCTGAGACCTTCCAGAATCTCCTTCCACAGGATCTCTACTTTGTCACTCCTTCCGGGCTTGAGTGACTGCAAAGCCTTGCTGTATCGTTCCCGGCGCCCAGCTCCTTGGCTAGGACAGACTTTCTCGAAGACCTTACACAGAGCCTGCGCATTGATCTCGCAACCTTGTATAACCTTTCGCACGTCTTTGTCCTCGCTAGGTGCTTCATACTTGCATTTGATTCTCTGGAAGATGCTGACCACCAAGGGCATGCGGTCATTGATGACTTGAAACGCTCGAGGGAGATCTCCGGCATCTTGGACGGCCTCGTACGCCCGTTTTGCAGTATCGATGCAGGTAATGATGGAGGAAATGAGGCCAAGGACTGCGACTGCCTCCGCCATGAAGGATGGGAAGACGCAGGTGGTGGCCGTGAAAAGCCACGGGTGCAGGAAACGGCAGACAAGCTTGCACTGGCCCGACCGAAGATGGATGATCGTGCCACACCGCAGGCGAGCTCAGCTGACTACAGTCTGCACACTGTGAAGAAGGTACAGTGAGAGCTCCTGTTGCGTGAAAGAAAGCCACAGAAAGACTGCCAAAGTGCGATCGAGGGTTCCCGCCATGTCTTATCAGCGCAGCCCTTACCGCTCAACGACAGCTCACAAACGCGGCGTCCTTTGGCATAGCCTGCGGCTGTGGTCGAGGGCTGTGGCACGCCGATATTGTGAGTGGTTCGTGCTGATTCTCAAGCACCACAGGCAAGGATCGAGGATGCAGGCGAAGTAGCCTATCGCCGTTGCTGAGTGCATAGCCGAGAGTGATGCATCAAGAGCTAGGGTAAGCCCTCGTACGCAGCCACTCTTGCTAGGTGACACAGCGTGTAGCTGAATATTGAAAGACGGATTCAGTCAGGTCCACTCTCAGTGCCGAACCAGACGATAAGATGTTCGCAGGTACTCGCAAATATACGATTTGGAGAGCTGAAGGCCTTCGTCCAGGATACTGCTTGGCCAGAACTCCTAGTATACATGCACGCGGACCATTGAAGGACTTCTCTCAGCTGCATCCGTTTTCGTTCCGCCCAGCCAGATGGCTCACCGTCCGCCCATCTCCTTACCCACAACCTCCTTCTTGATGACCTCGCCCTCTGTTACCACCTTCTTCGTTGGCACGAAGCCGAACACTCTCTCTATCGCCTCCCCCGGATCCTCCCTCTGGATAAACTTCTGCACATCCCTCTCCCAAAACTGCATCTCCCTCTTCTTAGCCTCCCTCTCAATCCTAACCCTCTCCCTCCTCACCCCCTTCAACTTCTTCTCCACCTCACAAATGGAAACACCACCTTCTGCACCAAATGTCCACACCCACGGTGATCGCTAACCTTGTTGAGATGCATAATAATGTCTGGCAAGAGTTGTTCGACGTCGTCGAAAAAGTCTTGTGGCAAGTCCGTCAAGGTCCAGCCTTTGCGCCCGCAGCGGAGAAGTTCGAGAATGTGGGCGATATCGTGCTCCATGCGGTTGAGAGCGTGGTCGAGGTTATGTTCGGCTTTCTCGACGACTTGGAGGTGGGATTCGATCATGGTGCAGGCCCAGCGTGTTGTGCTGGTGTGGGCGGCTTTGAGGATCTTGAAGATGAGGCCGGCACCGTGCTTGTGGTCGAAGCGGGACTTGAAGAAGGGGTTCTCTGGGCCTGGACGGGATTTCGAGGTGGGCAAACCGGCTTTGCGCTTTCTGCCTCGAGTGGCCTCGGATTCTGTGCATGTGGGCAGCGGTTCTGGAATGAGCGTGGATGTTGGCATTGCGAAGGTTGATGGGCGGAGAGGTCCCTCGAGGGACTTGGCGACTGGCCTGCCATCTGTGATAGAGAGTGAGGTGAGGAGTGATTCGAAGTCTTGCGGCCCCTCAGGCGCTGGTTGGTTGATGGTTGTGTGAGACATTTTGAAGAGGCGTTTCGATGATGGATGATACCCTGGTTGTGCTGATGCGCGAACGCTTGTGTAGGCGATGGGGTCGTCAAGCGAGGAGCCGCCTTGAAGATCGATGATCCGGGGGGATGGCACCAAAAGACGTTTTGATGCCGAGAAGTGTTCTCGTGCGGCGCACCGCCCTTTTCGTGCGTCATCATTCACTCGATGACTCGCTTCTTCACTTCCACAGTGAATGCACAAACGGATCGATCCTCGACATTCACATGCCAGCGATCTTCAAGTCTTGTCGCTGTCACCAACATGATAGCCCTTGGCCACACCACTTCGCCCTTCTTCCATGGCAGCGCCGCGGATCTTGCCCTCGTCATCACGTTCGTATGCAATCTCATAGTCGCTCCCGAGGCCTGTCCATTCACGCTTCTCACGCAGGAACTGAGCTGCTGGCGACACCTGTCCACCGATAGTGGCCACATCACCCTTCGCTCTCTGCACCAAGGCAGAAGAAGGCGTCGAGTACTTGGAGCTCCGGTCAGCACCTTCCGAAGCGATGGCAGCCTGCGCGCTTGGCTTCGGCCGTCCCATGGGTCTGCTATTGGAGACGTATCGTCCAGTACGTAAGTCAAACTCCGGAGGCTCATCGTCTGATTGGTCGTCCCAATTGCCCTCGCCTTCAGACAAGGCCGGGAGCTGCTCCTCAGGTGCGCTACCCCCATTGATCACTGACTTTTGCTTGCCAAGCAGCTGACTGAAGTCGCCGATCCACTGACTACCCCAGACCCTCTCGTTGTCATCCGTCAGAGCTGTTTCGAGCTCAAAAGGTGTGATGATTGGACGATAGAAGTCTTTACTCTCAATCAAGCTACTCTCCCAACATCCGATCACCACCCAGCCGCCAATCTCGGAGAAGTTGGCCACTTTCGCGGCATTGACTTTGCCCACCACGAAGACGTAGCTCTTCTTGCCAGCGCGCGAGATGACGTTTTGACAGTGTTTTAATGCTTCCATGTAGTTTGAGACGGATAGAGTGTTGATCAGAATGCCGAAGATCGATACAGTACTCAACCTAGTGATCAGGGCATACCGCCTTCTGAGCAGCTGCGATGTGCTCGCTTCTAGTGCAGAGGATGCTGTGCTGGCCGTGTCGAAGATGTGCATAGCCTTTATCCGTGATGACAGAATCAGGAGGAGAGAGGTTGGCGGTGTGGCGACGTGGAAGACCTTCCACTCCTTCAGCGTTCCGGGGTCGTCTTGCACTTGTGCTGGTACAGTCCTGTTGGGCAATGGCGATCGCGGATCTCGGATGATGGCTGTCTTGAACACATTGGGATATCCTGCCTCAGCAAGGCGCAGGCGAAGGTCGTTTAGATGATGCGAGTAAGGAATGTCAGCCATGAGACATATCTTGTCATCCTTGTTGGGGTAAGTGGACTGGAAGCTTGCAATCACGGCATTCAGGTCCAGATACTTCTCCGTGAAGACGTAGATGACCGGCAGGCGGGCGGTAGGAGATAGACACGAGCGACCGTAGTGGACGACAAGCTCAGCATCGACATGCTCAGCGGCCACTTCGTCAACACAGCAGGCGCCATATGATGTGTCGCCGAGGATGCAGAGCTTCTCGTCGACGTCTTGCGTAGCAGGAGCGGGGGTGCCACCGGTCAAGTCAGTCTCCAGAGCGGTCTCGTCGAGTTTGGCGGTCACATCATGTACAGCTTCCTCGTGCGGAAGTTGGTCTGCTTGGCCACGCTGCTTCCACGTCGCTTGCTTCAGACCATCTCGCAGCGCGTCGAAGACTCGTGGCGCATCGACGAGCATGTCATCCGGGAATTGCAGAGCGATTCGTTTCCAGCTGCCTTCCCGGATCTCGTTGATGGTTCGTCGGATCTCATATTGAACATACAGCTGTTCGTCGGAAAGTCGCTGTTCGCTCGGCTGGACGGCAATCGGTGTCGGCGCCTCTAGGATATGCTCCGCGGGTGTCGATAGGATTGGCGCACTTTCTGCCATACTCACATGCAACGTGCGTGTCAGTGGGTGTGTCGTTCGGAAAATGTTGATCGTGACTGGAGAAGCGAGGATGACATATGTCGTGGAGAATTGCCCGTCGCTAGATCGGACTTATGGCAGGGAAGGGGGGGCAGTGCCGTCGAGCACACAGCACGATCGAGATCACGTGCTTATGCATCGTGTGTATCTATCGCTCAGGACAGTGATGGTGAGCATGGGATCGAGTGCCCTGCGGTGGTGGTGGCGGTGGTGGTGGTGGTGGTGGTGGTGGTAAATGATGTCGACGTGGATGATTGATACAGTAGTAGGTAGCGAGAGTAGCGACATCGACTCTTGGCCGTCGGAAAAGGATTGGTGGACACCTGTTTCATCTCAGCGTGTCGTATGTTTCATCTCGGCCCATGACGGCGGCGGCGCTGCAGAAGAGGGGGGAGGAAGCAATGCTGCTGTAGCCGCTGCGACGGGCCTGCTGTGCATCGATAATAAGGCACAATCGAATACCACCCACTCGCCCAAGCAATTGTCGCGGCGACAATAATGCCCAGGGACATGCGCCGACAATAGAATAGCTCCATGCATATGTACTAGCTCAAGCATTGTGCGACCGTGCTACACTACTTTCTCCCGCCGACTCGCTCTTCTCCCATCGCACCCTTCCATCCAGCTCCCGACGCAGTGGTATACGCGCTCTGAGGCATGCCCACCGCCGTCTTGCCCTCAAGACTGCAGCATTCGTTCGACCGACGAGACATTGCTGGTGGGCTTTGTTCGCCCAGGCGCTGCCATTGTCCGGCGTAGAGATGCCACCTGCACATTCCGACGCCCGCCTCTGAGAGTCCGACGCCACAGCGATACACTCGTTCTTCCACCACCACCACCATCCTTACCGGAAACGATCCCACCGGGCACCCAACACACTCCGTGCAGTCTGCTGGTCGGACTGCCGTCGCATCGCTCAGCCAGGAGCGACCCCACCATCGACCTGCACACGTCGTCGCCTTGCCGGACTCGAGCGACGCGGTCGAGCACGTACGACCGAGTACACCACCCTCTTTCCACCACCCACCATGGGCTGCTTCGGCGACCGCGGGAAGGGCCCGCCGGAAGAGTCGGCCAAATGGGACTTCATCACACTGTCCGACTTTCGCTGCACCTCGGTATGGACCATGGTCGCCTACGTCTGGCTGTGGATCCTGGCCATCATCGGCGTCGCCGTGTACGTCGTCGACACCTACACCGCCGTCAACTTGCTGGCCTTCGACGAATGGAGCTCCCAGGTCCAGCCCAAGCTCGACTTCAAGTACAGCAAGTGGATCTTCGCAGTCTGTATCTTGCTGTCCTGGGCCCTCTTCTTCTACGAGCTGATCCGTGCCGTGCGCGTCATTCGACGAGGAGCCGTCGCCGAGAGCTTCCTCGACCCTTTGGCCGTCAACATCCAGAGCATGCGCCGCCGAGGCTTCAAGCGCTTCCTCGTCTTCACCGAGCTTACCAAGAGCAAAAAGGGCGCCGACTATGTTGCCCTCTTCGTCTACTTCAACTTCAAGAGTGCCATCCGCATCATCCTCGCCGAGGGCCCCCGTCAAGCCGTCAACGCCATGACCCTGTACGCGCTCCTCACCGCCGAACTCATCGGGAACGACTCGCACGAACGAAGCAACTTCGACCAGTTCTGGTGGAACGTCGAGCAGATTGCCAACAAGGATAAGCGAGAGGCCATCATCTACTTCACCATGCTGTTCACATTCGTCATCTATGTCTTCAGTGCCATCTGCTTGATCCTCTCCGCCATCCTCTACATCTGCTTCCTGTGGCACTACATCCCCCAACGGGATGGAAGTCTCAGCGTCTACTGCAAGCGAAAGATTGACCGGAGGTTGGCCAAGATTGTCGAGAACAAGGTCAAGGCCGCGATCGAGGAAGAGGAGCGGAAGACGCAAAAGGCAGAACGGAAGGCCGAGTTGAAGAGGCAGAAGACGGGCGACATGTCTCCACCATTGGCTCCATTCCACCTGAAGAAACAACCGACGCTCCCTAGTCTCGACTCGCCGGAGCCCGAGAAGAAGGGCGACTTTCTACCCGACTTCCCACTGGTCAGGCAAGACACTGCCAACACCACGACTACGCTACCACCGTACTCGAGCAACGACAACTCGAGCATGTCGCGACAGCCGACGTTGCCGCAGATCGATACAGATGACCGCAGACCGGGGCCCACCCGGAACCCCACGCAAGGCTCGCAGTGGTCCGAGGCGCCCAGCTATCGATCAGAGGCACCGCTGCTGGCCAATGCAGGATATGGAGGCGGCGCCGACGACGTACCTCTTCCTCCTTCAGGGGTCACCCGACAAGACTCCTACGCGTCGTTCAACGCGCCTTTTCACAGACCGATGGGCTCGCAGAGCTCGATGGGATCGGTGAGATCAGGGCAGGTCAGGCACTTCACACCTGGGCCACCTGGCTCGCGAGCGCAGACTCCCGTATCTGCCAACCCATACGGACCAGGGCCGCAGAATGGTCCCATGTATCCTCGGCAACCACCTCAGCCACGCATCCCTCTACCAGTGAGGTCCAACACTGGCATATCCTACGACCAGGACCCTATGATAGCTGCTACCTTCGCTTTGAACCAGGACACATATGGATCGTATGGTCCCCCGGCACGTTCAAACACCGCAGACGGCCTTCGTCAGCCGCCACCATCATTACCACCACAGAACCAAGCCTCCTTCAGTGCACTTCGCAGTCAGAACTCATTCAGCAGGCCGATGCCTCGCAAAGCTTCTAATCAAAGCTTCGCTCGCGCGTACACTCCCGCGACAGTACCGGAAGACCGAACAGCCCGCCAAGACAGCTACGAGATGCACCGGTCGCCGTCTCACTCACAGCCACCTCCGCCGCCGAAGGACACCGGCTATGTAGCCTTCAATCCGTCGGCGCGTGGCACAGCACCTGGACCGCAAAGAAACGTCACAGTGACGCACGGTGCTCCTGCAAGCGGCACAGGCGATTACTTCGGTCACGTATCCCACGGCGTACCTCAGCGCAGCTTCACCGCACCCGTCACACCAGTCGAACCACAACGCGCCAGTATTGGCGACATCCTCGATGGCTACGGCAGCTCCGTGAACGAAGGCGTTCAGAGACCACGGGCGCCACACGACGGACCTCCACGAAGCAACGCGACTGGATCTGGCGGTCGTGGCCAGTGGCAGGCTTATTGAAGCGAACTTGGGTGCGCTGGTAGTATTGGATGATGTTGACGAATTGGCTACGAAAACGATACCCGAACTCGCGAGCATTTGACTGTAGTATTGTGCATGACCCAAGAGAAATCATGCCAGGTCAGGAGTTTGACCTGACCTGGCCTGACTGTACGATAGTCCTTGTTATAGATACCCTTTGTTGTATGTGAATAGAGGACATTGATACCTTGTGTCCCTTCTCCCTTCTCCTCTTTGCCTATCTTTGACATTTCAAGCCGTCCCTGGCGCACTCATAGTGGCATCTCGTCGAAGCGAAAGAGGCCGGAGGGGATGCAGAACATTCCGCTTTGGGCAACTCTCAGCGGCGGCCAAGATCACACCCGCCGCGCACGGTGTTAATGTATTTTCCTCAAACGGAGAGAGCAAGACTGGACATTGGGAGGCAATTGATTGTGCTTCCGTACGTACCGTGGAGCCAATGCTGAATGGCGAGGGTGTAGGAGTAGTGTGCCGTGTATAGGACTTTGTCGATGTGACGGCCGACTGGAGAGTTTGAAGGAAGCAAAAGAAGCACAAAAGATAGCAGAACGGCAAGACAATCAGCATTGCCACGACGGTGGACGAAGCCTGAACCGAGCCGTGACGATTCTCGCGTCGCTTTGTTCCATAAGCTACCGATAATGCACTCTGATATGCTGGACCTGTGAGAGAACGCTGCTCGTCCAGGATATCCGGAATCTGGGCATACGTATATACCCTACGTCACCTGCCGGCGGGTCGGACAGCACTTGGTAGAGCTTGGGAATGCAAAGGGGCGAAAGAATCGAAAGGATACAAGTAAGAAAGTCCTCGGCATCGTCTCGACGGTTCTGGAGAGGGCATGGGTCGATACATGTTGCCGTAACACGTCCTGCACTCAAAGACTGCATCGACCTGCACGCAGCGGGACTTCGAAGCTACAACGCTGTACCGTTGAGACAATGCTATTTGACGAAGTAGCCTACATCTGGGGCTATGTATGCCTTAATTCTGTGAGCGGATATGGGATCATGTGATAGTCGATTCCAGGAATGCAATAACAAAGCTAAAGAGTCAGAAGTAAAACAGAAAAGGCAAAACGATCAGCATTGCCCCAATGGCGCACACGACGGCATCAAGCCATCTGAAGGCGACTACATGCCTTCTAATTGTTCTTGTAGTCACCGAGTGTAGCTGGCCACGAGGATTAGCGGCATCTCTTGCGCTGCAGGAAGAGAGGCTGGTCAGGGAAGCAAAACAATCATCAGTGTCTGATCGATGATCTCGAAGACGCCGAGGACGAGGTAGATCGGAACATCGGTCTAACCCACATTCGACGATTGTCGAGATATGATTTGTACATGCCAGGCTCCAGAGCAAGCCGCACGTCTTACCGTTAAGACCGCGCTGATCGTTGAAGTCAGCGGAGTCCTCACGGCATATATGCTCTCAATCGTGGCTGTCTGGTAGTTGGAGGCTCGTGAGCAAAGGGATGAAGGCCCAGCCAAAAGGCGAAATAGTCAACATGAGCACAACGGCTACTCGACGTACCTGAAGAGCAATCGCACATCTCGAAGTGACTGTGCTGGCGCTGTCTGATCTTCCAGTCTGAACACAGAGCATTTCAAGATGTCTCATGCACCTTACCGTTGGGCCAATGCTGGTTCGCAAGGTTGTTGGGACATGGGGATGTATCTTCCTTGCCTGCTTTTTCTCGGGCGCAAGCATGGGAATGTCTTGGCTGCTGAGGGTCCACAAATGGTGGAGTGAAAGTGAGCGGGCACACCCATTTTAAGGTCGTGTCGAGTTGCAATACTATACTGCAGCCAAAGAAGTAGCAAAACGGCAAGAGAATGAGCAACACCTTAATTGTCCTTAAGGCGGTCAAGTGGCGAGGCTGATGGCATTCCGCTGTCGACCTTTTGTTTAGCTATGGGTATGATTGAGAGGCTAAATCATCAGCACTACGCCGACAACGATTGGGCCGATACAATGCTGTGCAAATTGTGATGTGAAGTGTCTTGTTTACGCTTCGATGTCTTCCCAGTGTACTTGTCGGCGTTCAGATTGTGGCGCCTTACCGTCAAAAAGTACTACTTGTCGGGTAGTCCTAGTTTATGGAATGTCTACATACGTTCGTAGAGCATGAAAGCTGTACTTATTGGACAAAGAGATGCAGCACATTTCCGCATCGCTGCATTCCATGATTAGAATAAACCCCCGATTCAGGATACAGCGGAAGCTTCATGACTTAGGTGCGTCTACGACTTTCACCGCGACGCGTTACCGTTGAAACAATGCTAACTGTCGAGCCAAGTAATCTATATACCTTGACTAGCGCTTCACGGTAACGATGCTACACCAGCGTAAGCCTGATCTTCGAATCTCATAGTCCAGAGACATCTTAGCAGCAAAAAGACAAGAAAATGGCAAATCAGTCAGCATCGTCAAGATAATCTCCGCTGCGCTGGACTAGAATAATCGTTGTTCTCGACCAGGTACGATGTTCTACAGCCAGTCTTGACGGTGTTTCTCGTATTCGTTACGCCTTACCATTCAGACGATCCTGATTGTCGAAATGAACCATTCGAGACTAACATTCATGCCTTCCCCGTAATATCAAGTTGCCTCAATGGTGCCCACACCATGTCTCTCCCCCATTACAGACGAGTCACGTCTCCGTGAGGTCATGACAGCACGCCTGAGATATGTTGTCAGCGCCGTTCCACATTCGTGGCGCCGTCCCATTGAGTACAAGACTGATTATCTTTGCACGACATAGACAAGCTAACTATGAAGGTAAAACATCATGCTGCGCAAAGAAAAAACCATAACCAACGACGTATCTCATCAAGAGAAGATCTTGCAGAACTCAAGAAGAATAAAGATGGCAAAACAATCAGCACTGCCCCAAAGGTTGTGAGGGGAGAGGGCGATCGCAGGCCGAGTACGAACGGTATCCTTAGACTGCTGAGACCTCTCTCCTGACGTCTTGACAGCGCTGCGTCGATCATGACGCATTACCGTTTAGACAATTCTGACTGTCGGTAAGGCCAGAGACTGAGAACTATACGTAGACTACATTGCCGGGGCATAATTAGAAGATGGGAGAAGGTTAGCAGCGGCTGTTCGAGAGTCGGTCGGTGAGCTGAGATCAAGGAGTAGTCATCATAGGATGTGGATGTTGAGGCCTTCGTCGTCGACCTGAAATATGTATGGCGGATTTTGGTCCGACTTGTGGAGGACCTGTACACGCACTTCCATACATCTCCTGCGTACCCCGGCTCCCCGTCTCAATCACGTCTCTACCAATCATCATCATCCTTCTCGTCATCTGCAGAGCATCATTAGCAAACGACCCTTTCACAACATGTTGACAAAACATGAACTTACCAGAATGACTAACTTTGCTCTTCCTTGCCGCCAACGCACTCGCCAACGCACCCGCAAGACCACCCTGCGCCGCATCACCACCTCCACCACCTGGCGCCGCGCTTGGCGCACTAGCAGCTTCACGCCCTGGAACAGCAGCAGCACTGCGATCCCTCTTCTCACTTTCACTAACCTTCTTGAGCTTAGCACCACCTCGAATATCAGCCAAAAGTCCGCCCCGGCCAGGTTGCGGAGCTGAAGGAGCAGCGGCTGCAGCTGTATCCTCTCCAATACCTGGCGAGGCGCCGCGTGGTGGCATGGGAGGAGGCGGCGGAGGTCCGGAAGATGAGGGCATTGGTGGAGGCGGCGGCGGGGGAGCGACGTTTGATGGTGGAGGTGGAGGAAGTCCAGAAGATGACGGCATCGGTGGTGGTGGTGGCGGCGGCGGAGGAGGAACGTTCGATGTTGGAGGCAGTGGAGGTGGAGGAGGAGCGCCGGATGATGGCAAAGGAGGTGCTGCTGGCGCGGACGGTCCAGGTCTTGATGATGTGGGGGGAAGCGGCGGTGGAGGTGGAGGACCATCTGTGGAGAATGAGCCCGAGCTCGGATTCGGCGAATCTCGCGGGGGTGGTGGAGGAGGGACTGCACTCCCTCTTGGCGGTGGTGGAGGAGCAGCGCTGCCTCGGGGTGGTGGAGGCGGAGCAGGGTTTGAAGATACGCGTTTCCCTTCGAACGGCGGAGGAACAGCAAACCGACCTGCAGGACCGTCGTCAAGAGGCTCCTTCGCTGGTAACGGCGGGCCTCGAGGCGGTGGTGGAGGACCTGGATTACTTTGACTCGCAGCCCTATTGCGGTTTGGCAGCTTCGGTGAATCGTCCACTTTCGTCCCTGCTCCAGCGAAGGGCGGAGGTACAGCGAATCTTGGTCGTGGTGGAGATGGTTCTCTTGATGGGCTTGGGCTGGGGCTTGGAGGTCGCTGAACAGCTGGGGCACCTGCCTTCCTCCTAGATGGCGGGGGAGCTGGAGGTGGACCTCTTCCTCCCGAGCTTCCCGTGTTCTGTGGACTCAAGTTCGCAGCATTCGGAGGGGGTGGCGGAGGTGCTCTCGCTGCGCGCTCTTTCTTCTCGGCGTCCGCCGCCGCCGTGGCCTTGTTCTGCTCCAGGTAGCTCTTGATAAAGCCCGCATGCTCTTCGATCTGGTCTTCCGTAATGCCCATCTGCAGCAGGTCCGCCAACACGGCTTGCACAGCAGGATCCGCCAGGTCGATCTCGCTCGCACTTGTTGCACGACTCCTATTCGGCGTACTCATCGTCGGGCTGGGAGCATGAGAATTGTTGATCTCAATGCCCCGCGGCGGAATGATACTCTGCGGTGGGCCTTGTGACGCATGGTCCTTCTGCCTCGAAAAGCGTCCCAGCAGGCCATGCTTCTTCCCCCCACCCGTCTCTTGCGGCTGATACTGCTGCCCTCGCCCATATGCGCCCGCATTCTGCGCCGGGCCGTTGGCAAAGGGCTTGCTCCGCGTATTCTTATGCGCATTCTTTTCCCTCTCGTCCATCTTCTTCTTGAACTGCTTGGCCTCTTTCTCGTCCGCGAAGCTCAGACCGGCTAAACAGTCCTCGAGCTCGAAGGTGTGGAAGAAGGTGCGATCCTGGTTATACTGGAATGTGTCGTATATCTCCTGGTCCCACAGCACGCCTCTGTTGGCTGGTGAAACATCTACCAGCTTGATCCAGAAGGTGTTGCCGACGAGGTCGTTCGCGAGCACGGCGGCGCCTTGCAGACCGGTGTAGTTCCATCGGGAGCGGTTTGGGTAGGCGATGTAGAGTTTGGCGACAGCCACGGCTTGGATCTTGTTGGACGCTTTGGGGACAGTGCGCTTCACCGTCTGTTTGTCGTCTTCGTTCAGTATTGACGGCATATTGCTGGATCGTGGAGAGGAGCCGTGGACGTGCGGTACGATGCGATCCGGTCGCGAGAGTCGCTCGTGGTCGTCTTCTCGGTGTGTCGTAGTTCTATGCTACGGGCGAGCCTGTGAGCACCGCGCTAAGGTAGGAGAGCCTATGAGCCGGAGGTGAGCCCGTGAGCCGGTGCTGGTGGAGCGAAGCTGATGGGCAGTCGGTCTACCGCGTCAACCATGGACATGTCATGTGTACACCGCTACACCGTCAGAACAAGCACAAGCAAAAGCACAAGCACAAGCACAACAAGAGCTGAAAGAGGTCGTTTCACGGCGAAATGTTGACGCCTGAGAGTTCGGAGTCGGGTGGTGATTTGTCGATGGCCAGCCACATGGATGCTGGCGGTGGCGCAGTCGGCGCCAAGTGACGTCTCTGGCCAAGACTTTCGTGGGCGGGTCCACGTGCGTGCCACTCAACTGCAAAATGTTCAACGCACGGCGCGAGATATCGCCGACGCTGCAGGGAGTGACGGAAGTGAATAAGGCCGGGGGTCAGACAGCGTAGTCGGACAATCATCTCATGTGTTCATGCAGTAATGCTACCCAGTGCCAGAAAGTAGCCGTCCACAGTGAGGCGGTCATGCATGAAGCGCATTTGAGCCGTGAGACGGCAATATGTCTGCCACCTCACAGCATCGCGGTCGTCCCCGTCTTCTGGGCAGGCAAACACCCAGAAAAGAGGTCCACCGCGCGCTTGCTCCACTGGCTGTGCCAGCGCATAAACCTCGCCGCCACCGCACTCGTCGCCCAGCCCAACAGAAAACGCTCCAAGCGCCGTCGTGCCCCACAACGTCCGCTCGCTGTGCTCTAGATGTCGTCCACATCGATCTCGTCGTCGCTTCCGTCCGAGTCGTCCTCGCCGAAGTCGAATCCGATACCACCCTCTTCATCTCCGCCGTATGTGTCTGTCTCGTTAATCTTGGCGCTCTCTGGAAGCTCTCCGTATGCTTTCAAGCTACGTGCTTCGTCGGCAGAGTACTTGAGGATGACGTCGCCCTTCTCGTCTTGGTAGTCGCGGAGGGAGAGGAGGATGATGTCGCCCTGGTTGATCCAGACCTTCTTGCGGAGTTTGCCGCGGATGTGTGCCAGTCGCTTGGCACCGTCGAAGCACAGGGCTTCGAGACGACCGTTACCCAGCATCTTGACGACTTGTGCGTACTCTGAGCGAGTGTCAGCCGTCTGGCCAGTGCGCGGATGTACGAGATTGTATCTCCTTACCCTGACCCTCCTCCTTGAAGGTGAGTTCACGTTTCTCATTGTCGTTCTCGTTCTTTCCTCTTCTCCTGTTCTTGCCACCCTAAATGCCCTGGTGTCAGCCGCTGCACGTTTGATGCGTTCGCTCGGCTCGTTTCGTGTCTGGCATCGCGTACCTTTCCCTTGTTCTTCGGCATGTTGACGGACGACTCGACTGTATTCTACGAATAGTGTGTCAATTAGGATCGCAGAGGGAATCTAGCGTCTCGAAGACCGTGCGGAGCGAGACGAGGGTGTGTCGTGCAGTGGTTTCTCGACCTTGCCCTCTCTGACGTACGCACTGCGCGCTGTCCGGAAAGAAGTACATACCTGCTAGATTTCGTGCGGCTTCCTTGCCTGTGAAGTGGTGGTGTTTAGTGGCGGTGGGACGTTGAAGAGAGAGCGGCTTTTAGAAATGGAGGGGTCCATTATGACACAGCCGCCAGCGCTCTGTGTGGGGCGCACGGAGGAAGCGCTGATTGCTGGAGCTAGCTACATTCATGCACCATCGATTTGTGCACGAGCATGTGATCTTCACTATATCTCGAGAATCTTTGACTAAACAGAGCACATGTCAGCGGTGAATGCTGTACAGAACGTCGCGAAAATTGGGCCGAAAGCAGTACGGAGCGCGGCCAAGGCTACGGCTACAACAATCACAGCCGATGCACAGCGAGGTGCACCCAAGATATTGGATGGGACCCCAGGCACTTCATCGATCCAGCCTTGTCGCAGCAATGGATGCAAACCACTCCAACGCATCGATCACCCGGCGCGGAACACATCCAGCGATGCGGCATCCTGGCAAGGCACCGCAAAGCCCAACACGGCGCACAACGACCACACCAAACCACAACGCCCCACGCCGCTCCTATCCTTCATCTACCAACCTCACCCCAAACCAATCAATTGCACCACATTTACTCCCACCACCATGTTCAAGTCCGATCCTTCACACCCTTTCCACATACGAACCAAACGGCGTCTAGCAGCTTTCGATCCGACAAAGCTCACGTGGAGAGTACAAGTCCCCGTTACGGTGTCGAAAAGGCCGGCTCTTAGGAACGGAGCTGCGAAGAGGGTTAAGAATGCGATTAGGAAGGAGTTGAGGGAGATGGGGTTTGAAGAAGATGGTGGGAGACTTGGAGTGGAGCAAGATGGCGAGGCGGCTGATCAATCCTTGCTTGCGGAGCCTGAAAGCGCAGGGGAAAGCCAGAAGGAAATGGGCAGAGCGTTGAGTGGAGCGCTGTTGGTACTGATGAATAAGGATCCGATGAGATCGCTGACCTTTAAGAGTGAGGACGTTAGGGAGGAGTTCAGGAGATGGGTCGGCGAGGTGCTGAGGGAGCAGGAGAGACGTGGAAGAGGTAATGTCCGCAGGGACTACAAATCGCGGTAGGGCAATGTTGGAGTAAAGCGGCTGTCGTCAAAGGATGGAATAATGAAAATTAGGGGTGGTTCCAATGCAGGTAGGTGAGGCTTCGAGTCCTGGAACATCACATCATCATGCGAGTTGTCAGGCGACAACTCCGACTCGACGCTGTCTGCTTGCCAGTGGTAGCGCAAAGACCAGAAACGCAAGGAGCAACATCGTAGTGGTGGCGCTAAGCTTACTGCCAGAACATACCAGCGTGGCTGCCATGCTCTTGTCCGACATCTCCTGCAGGCGACCGGGCGCCCGTCGGCCAATAGTTTTGCGCCGTATTGGCGGCTGCCTCTACATACCTCAGACGCTCCACTTATGTCGATGTGATCTTGCAAGATTGAGTTCAGATTGCCGGACGCACCCAGCAGCGGAAGATTCGCGTATGGTGCAAGCCATCTACTGATACTGAAGCTATCTGCACAATATTGATGTCGGCATGACGAGACGAAGCCATTCACGGCCCGTCTTAGCCAGATAAGTTCACCTTGAGCTCTACATGCCAGACTATGGGTCAGGGATATCAAGCACCAGAAGCCGAGGCCCATGCAAGACGGTGGTATCATGTCCAGGGGCGTATTTCGTAAGAACATGGCTAGAGAAATGGCAATGGCGTTACGCAGGAAAAGGACAGTGGCCTATACTGTTCGGCGGCAAGGACATTTTCGCGACATAGTCGATCCGCCTACGGGTCACTGATCCAGCTGAGAACCCGGCAGTTCGATCACGGAGTCCCGTCCTTCTGCTGCAAGACCTGCTTGCTCGAGCGAGGAGCTACGGAAATCGACACTCAGACTTCAAATTCACTGATTGACGCAGTACGCGCTGCTGCGAGCTATGGAGACCCCCACCTGGTTCTTCACCTCGCAAGAGCATAATGCTGGAAGCTCGTTTGCCATGGCAATCGCTGCTCGCGGCATCTCGTCTCGCAAATATAGCTTTCACGCCTTAATGGCCTCTGGATCACAAACGATACACAAAATACGATGCACAAAATAAGACTTACTGCGATCACGAAGACTCTGTAGCAGACCCTGCATCCACTCGCGAACGTGCAGGGTCTATCATCTGAATCGGTAAACAGCCAGCAAGCCACGACTGCTTTTGGCAAACTGTCAGACACTCAAGACCACCTCATCTGCAGAGCAAGCAGCTACTCGCAACCGCGTATGTCATCAACTAACATCTGACAGGGCGCTGGAGAGGCGTTGTTGCCTCGTAATCGGGCTCACCGCGTGGCTGCACTGGATCCGCAGCCATTGCGGGGGTGCTGAGATCTTGGCAAGTTTCGACCGCACCTCTACCTTCTACCATCACATGCACGTTTCATACAGCTTGCATAAACGATCAATGGCGTCCAATGTCAGTCATTACACAGATGCGATGGTGGCTGAACATGCCGTCGAAGTCTGACTTCCACGTGCTGCGAGCAAGCCATGGCGGCAGTGGCTGGCTGGAGAGAAAAGTTTGCAGATGCCTGAGCACGCCACATCCAGCTGTAGCCCAGCATGAGACGACAACACAAGAGAGACAGCCGCGTCTGGACCGCTGCGTGAAACGAGGGCATCTGCAATACATAACCCTCTCCAGCAAGTCAGTGGAGTCGACGCCACCACGCAGCTTTCGAGGAGATTGGATTGACTCAGGCCTAGCGTGAGAGTTAGGCGATGTGTACCTCAGCACCAGTCACAGAACGATACTGCGCACAGGCACATCCTCGCGTAGTGTGGAGACAGCGCAACACTGCCCCGAAACTTCAGCTGTCTTCAAGTCTAGGCCGGCCCAGGCCAGGACTGCGAATATCGTACCGGGTATAAAACCACCTCCCTTGCCAAAATTCAGAGCAGCGAGTCGTCTTCTTCGCCTCCCCAGACCACTCAACATGAGGTCAAGACTTTATCTTACCTTTGCCTTGTGCACGACAAGCACCTTCGCCAGAAGACTGCTCGTACAGCCCACGGAGTTGGCCATAAACAGCTTGGACGACCTCTCACTTGGTAGGACATTCGACACGCCGGCCAGGGTCATTCAGATTGACGACATCATTCCTGTCGCGGACACAAACGGTAACAACCGCTGTTGTCCCATCGGCACGGTCAACAACGGCGCATCCTGTGTGTTCCCAGAGAGCTCTGTTTGTCCCGTAGGCACACGCTTGGTCGGTAGCGTCTGTGTCAGCGAAGCAGGGCCGCAATGTCCAACAGGTCAGCATTTCGATAACGGGCTGTGCATCAGCGATCTACCGCCAGAGTGCCCCGTGGGCTCTCAACTCAAAGGCACGCAGTGTGAATCTCTGAAGGATGCAACCTGTTCATCAGGCTTCGAGCTCAAGGGACATGATTGCGTCTCGCTGACGCCTCCTGCGTGTCTGCCAGCTTTTAAGCTTAAGGACAATGTTTGCGTGCCCTTAGAGCCGCCGACATGTCCAGAAGGTCTTCGCTTCGAGGACGGCGCCTGCGTGGGAGCCGAACCGCCGAAGTGTCCAGACGGAACCAAGCTTGAGAAAGGTCTCTGTTACGGCATCGATAAGCCGAAGTGCGAGACCGACTCAGACTTTGATGAGAGCGTCGGTCTTTGCGTTCACAAGAAAAGGCCAGAATGTCCTCCAAATTTCTTCCAAGAAGGGGATATCTGTGTTGCAGACAGTGAGCCACTATGCGAGGCGGGAGAATTCGACGGCAAAATATGCAAGGCGGCACCCAAATGCCCCGAGGACTACAGACTCGATGGCAACCAATGCCTCAAGGAAGCGCCATTCGCATGTCCCGATGGTACCGAAGAAGTCACGGATCCAGACTCGGATGTCTCGAAGTGCTGTATGAAAGGTTTCAAGCTTACGGATGGCAAATGCCATCTGCCGGAGCGTGATTCAGACAACTGCCCGCCTGGCTCGCAATACGATGAAGATTCGGAAGCCTGCATTACTCCACCCGAGCAGGCCAGGTGTCCCGTCGGATACGCCTTCGAAGATGGCAAATGTGCCAGTAAAACAGCTCCGGATTGTCCTGGTCGGGGCACTTTGGTCAATGGCAAGTGCATAATCAGCACAATTCCTGAATGCCCAGCAGGAAGCAGCTTCCTCGGCGGGAAGTGCGTCAGCGACATAGGTCCGGAGTGTCCTCCTAACACGAAGCATGACGGGGATAAATGCACTTCTATAAGAGCGCCACTTTGTCCTATCGGCACCGTCCTGACAGACAGCAGCTGCGTCAGTGAGAAGCTTCCAGTCTGTCCGACAGGCTCAGTCCAGAGAGGCAGACTCTGCCAGTTCCCCAACAAGCCCCGATGTCCTGACGGCTCGAACATGGCAGGGAAAGATTGTGCGTCGCCTGTTCCGCCCGAATGCCCAAAGGGAACCACATTCACTGGGGAGAGATGTGTGTCGAGCAACCCGCCTCAGTGTCCCCCGGGCTCGCGATTCGACCGCGGCACCTGTGTTGCAGCAGGGCCACACTGTCCCTCTGGTCAACAACTTCTCAATGGACGATGTGTCGGCAGGGAGCAAGCGAAGTGCCCTGAACACAGCACATTCGACGGGACTGACTGTGTTTCAAATAAGAAGCCGGAATGTGCTGAGGGCCTCCAGTGGGACGGCAAGACCTGTGTGGGCAAGAAGGGTCCTGAGTGCGGTCCTAAATTGGTCTTCGACGGTACACGATGTGTTTCCCCCGAGCCAATTACGTGCCCAGAAGGCTCTGCGCTCATCAGTGGCAAATGCGTGGCTGCACCACCAACGTGTCCGGAGGGGTCTGTCCTACTCAGAGGACAGTGCGTTCTGACGAAGCGACCTGAGTGCCCTCCAAATACCGTTCCTGATGGCGACAGGTGTCTATCCACTGAGCCAGCGAAGTGTCCGGATGGTTTGGTTCCAAAGGGCGATGCCTGCGTGTCACCAGTGCCTCCCACGTGTCAAGAGGGCACAGTCTGGGATGGGGCGCGATGCCAGACCCAGGCTACATACGACTGTTTCGACATGGGAGTCTTCTGTCCTGATGTCCAGAAGGGACCACTGCTTTTGCCTGGGCCGGTCAATGGGTCCAGGTGATGTCCTTGAAGAAGGAAGATGGATGTGCTGTGTCAGTGCTCACAAGATGCATGAGGATGAGCGCAGTTCTGTATGTATTAGTTGGTCAGATCGCATACAGATGTATCGATTAGCCAAGTCATTGATTCTAAGCCTCTACCCAAAGCGAAGATCTGGAGCCACTACGATCGCTATCCACGCACACTGTCTTGTGCCTCCTACGAACCCTTCGCGCTGCTCAGTTCCAATTACACACGATCTTGGTCAGCCCACCTCTCTGTCAATGCTATCGTTATCAATGGATCTACAGAGTCTGGCGGGCTATTGCTACAAATCAACGCCGATGGTAATAGTCACAACCAGGAACCCTATTGGCAGCATCCACAAAAATGCCCAAGCCGGCCCAGCTTCGGTCATATTCACCCATACCGCAGAGATCCGGTAATAAGCCAAAAATTTGCAAAAAAAACATACAACACAAGGGATTCCAACGGAGTCACCTACCGTAGTACTAGTCTTGCGGTCAAGTGCTTATATCTGGAAGAGCGGACGGGGTTCCTAGCTTTCACTTGCCTATGGTCGTATGTGCTTTGATGTGGAAAACTAATCCGTATATAGCTTTGCTTTTTCCGCGCACTTTAAGCTGGAATAGCTGCAAATCCATCATGCCCGTTCCGCCAGACACCATGAAACACGGCCGCGGACGATCGGACGACTTTCCCCCTCCAATTTCTCGGAAATCTCAAAGGAAGTGGAAAATTTCATGAGAGCAGCCGTTCGCTTATGGAGTTCTGAGGGTAATGGAGCAAACCAGCACATGAGGTACACTCGCATTGCCTAATAGTCATAAGGTGAACGGATGAGACTGTGAAGAAACTCACTTTTGTTTGGTCCAAACTTCTATCATGACAGACGGCCACATCTTCGAGTTCGCATTGCGCTTTTTTTGCCTTGGGACAGGTAAGTCAAAGTAGGCGTGAAATGTAGCGGGTCCCGCGACACACGGCAAGAAGCGGCTCATTCTCGTCCAACAAGACCTGCCCAATATCTTGTATACCATTAACATCAGCCTTGCGTAAGCTTCTGCAATACACCCAGTCGGCACCGTCCGGCGCCAGCTGTCCTTGGATATCAACGTTGATGCAGGTCCTGCGGGGCTGGATATCTCTACGGTCGATCTGCAGCTGCCGCATTCGGGCCCACTTACGCCTCACTCGAGATACATTTCCCTCATTGCTTGATGGCAAGCCGCTCCTGGTGGCTCCCTGCGATGTTCGGGCGAAGCGTGCGTTCGAGGTGTACAGGGCGCTTAGCACCCCTTCTTCAACGGCTGCTGGGAATTGCAGTGCCAGTTTCAGTCAACTTTAGTGTTCATGCCGAAGCGTCTGTCGTCAGTGATCATGTCATCGTTCTTGGAGTAGAGGCATGTTTGTAGCTGCGATACTGGTCATTGCTTTCATTGCATGATCTCATGATATCTCGTTGTGGTCATATCTGCATCACATGTACGTGCTCAGAAACCCGTCCCGACCGTAAAGCTAACATCGTTGTTGTACGAGGTCGCATCATCAAAGTCCTCGGGCCCTCCATTCGTCGCAATGTACCCAGTAGAGTTGTAGTTCCTGATGAATCTCGTTGGGTATCCCCAAGACCGGATCGAGCTGGTCTTTGACCCACTGAGACCAGTCTGTGGGCAGAAGGTAGCGTCCTCGTTGAATTGCTTTGTGTCATCACCAGCCTGAAGCTTGAGGACGAAGTTATAGTGGCGGATGTAGCTGCCTGGCGTGTCTTTGGACTCGAAGGAGATGCAGCCACTGTTGCCAAGACCAGTTCGGACTGTCCACTGACCTTGACTTTGGGCTGCAGTGCTGCTAGAGGAGGTAATGACCTGAGTGTTCACGGTCTCGCCGTCGTGGGCGAGATAGCGATCATCATCACCTGAGGTAGTGGCGCGGATCGTCACGTTTGAGCCGACCTCGAGTGTCGGACCGCTGACAAGAGAGCTGACGGCGTACTTGGCAGCGACGATGTTGGCTTGAACAGAGTTCTCGGTATCATCAGACGGGTAGCCCGTAGTCATGACGCCTTCGTAGAAAGTGCCCTGAGCTCCATTGCTGTTGTCGCCACCGATGCCGAGCAGGATGGCGCCTTCCTTGTTCATTGGATTATATCCACTTGCGTTTGAGCGTGCACCGGAGTAGAAAGTGGACAAGTCTCCTGTTGCAGCGTCGCCGCCCTTTATGGTCCACTTGTTGGCACCACCCTTGAGAGTGGCGGTCAGGAAGCGGTATGTCACCGTTGGATCGTCAGGATTCTTCTGGAGGGTTGTGTCAGAGAAGAGACCATTTTCGAGATCCGCCATGATCCAAGGCCCATCATCTGCACCCGTTCCCCAGACGGTATTTGTACCAAAGTACAGTGCCTCCATGTGACCGTTGCCAGTATCGCGATTGTTTGTCTCAGCATTGCCATAGTCGAAACAGCAGGCACCGTTGTAGTGTGTGCCATCGAAGACAGCATATATGCCTTCAGCTTCGTCTCCAGTCGCTATGCTATTTGTGGCATCGTTACGATACCCAGTGCCTGGCGAGATGAATACGCCGTATGCCTTCTGTCCGTCCAGTGTCACTGGCGCTCCGATCGCACTTGCTAGGTTGTCGTAGCCCCCAGACTGAGGTCCGCTGGCTGCACCTCCTGAAGGAGCTTGGGTAAGGTGATTCTTGTTGCCAGATTGATCGTAGATGATGCTGATCAAGCAGGTCGTGCTGGCGCAGAAGGACTGAATGTAATGTCAGCTCTGTTCGTGTTCTGAGGTGCGTCTCCTGTGTACTTACATCCTGAGAGGCGGCATCGGCAACACCACCAGCAGAGACCGGTGCAATGTCGGTTGTCGTATTATCAGAGTCACGCTTGACCTGATAAAGTGCTCCGTTGTAGGTCCCATACAGAGCACGAGTCGTGCTGTGTGCAGCAACACAAGAGGTGTTTCCGGATGCGTAGATGTCGCACGGTCCAGTGGCAGCTAGAGCACCAGTGGTGGCAAGGCCAAGGGCCAGCAAAGAGCTGGATCGAGGCGACATATCTGTTGACTATGCTGCTGGATGTGATGCCGACGCTCGCTCTGGATAGGCCTGGCCTGGTGGCTTGTTTGGATGTTGAACGCTGCAGAACATGGTCGCTGTCGAGGTATTTATCTTTGTCGCTCGAGTCATACTGCGTCCGAACAGTCCCGTCTCCATGATTCCTGGAAAATTCGACATTAGCATCGCAGTGAAGCTATTGCTGCGGCCAGGCTAGCAGCCACGCGGCATACGGACCAAACCGCCCAGAAGGTGCGACATTGTTCGCAGTACGCCGTTAACACAAAGTAAGTGGTGCTTTGGACGGTCCGGTTCGTATGACGCGTATCATGGAGTCGCTAAGACTGGGGTACGTGGACCAACTTGCTTGAGGCGGTTTGGCTTGCGGCGAGATTCCTGGTTCTTCATGGTTGACTAGATGCTTAAGTTGAGGTGGGCGCTTGGTGACTGTTCCACCACTGAGCTTCGCATTGCACAGCCATACTCCAGGTCGGGTTTTCCTTGCGACAAGTGATCGTCCTTCCGATTGATAATACATCGGGCAAGTCAAGGCTGCCATGCCAGAGAGCGAGGTGTCATGCGACCCCTCTCCCCGGTCGGTAAAGACTCCGAGGTGCCGTGCGAAGCGCTTCGTGGTGTTGACGGGCAATTGTGTTCCACCAATGCGAGTGCCGGCTTCGTTCAAAATGATTCGTGCGAGCGATTGCAGAACACTCAGCAATGTGGATGGATCCTGTACCACATGTCTTCCCCACGGGATCAACATCGCGGAGACGGGAGCTGTTTTCTGCCACGGAATCTTCCGTCCCCATCGGCATCCTGTCAAGAGCCCGCACGGAGGCAGATGGTGATTGAGAGTCTGCTCGAGTTCCCCGGCAGCACAACAGTAGTTCTCGGACTCGAACTCGCGGCGCCCGATTGGAGCGAAAGCAATCGCCCATCGCGGCAATCACGGTCGGCTCGCAGAAATATACTGAGCGACGAGAAAAGGTCAGGATCACTCTTGGTATGACTTGGCCGAAGCTCCTCTGGGCAGGGATCCGTGAAGAGCGCAGATCTGCTACAAAGCTTGTCGCGCGGCTTGGACGCACCATAATGCCAGGTCTTGTTCAGCAGGTCATACCATCTCCTCAGTTCTACAAGATCTCGTTTCTGATATGCGGTCGCTAGACTTGACGGGGAAGCAGAAAGTCCAGCCTTTCTGTGTGAAGCATCGAAAGCCCCTCAAAGAGCGGTAGTAGTCCTAGCCTGCAGAGCGATGGCATCTGCAAGAAGGACCTCCTGGCTTACCCAGCTCCGGTGGGATCGCGCTCGTTCGATGCAGCGCCCCAGACGATGCGGACCGGGGTGCGCTGAGGATGTGATGTTCAGCTGGTTCAGAATCAATCGAAAGGCATCTTCTTCGGCGGTCCGAGATGGAGGACAGTCGTGTGTGTTGGCACAGCTCGGTAAAGTCAACGACCTGCTGTGCCATGGTTGCTGATCTTTCCGTACAGTCGTTGAACTACACATCAAGAGTAGTAGATTCGACGTCGATGGCGATGCGCCTAGTCCGAGTGCGCCGTTGGCTTTCTGGTTGCTTATGTCTTCGCTGCCAGCCGCTCTGTACGCCCGGTGAGTGGCTTGCGGCGATTCGTCTCCACGACACGAAGGAAAGACTATCGGCTCGTTGGCTCTACATATTCGCCCGAGGCAACGCCACGTCGACCGAGGGGTGTGCAGATACGAGTGTCACGTGAACGCGATTGACGGACGTTGCTGCTTGCATCCCATCCATGAGCCACAACCACACGCACTTTCTCTCATCTCGAGTGTTCGCTGGGTAGCACGTACAAGCGTCAGTGGAGCATCGTGACGGAGTATTGGTCATCTTGAGACACCCGCAAGTGTCTGCCTAATCTGATGTGCCAGGCACGCCATTGTGGACCATTCTTTCGCTGCCGCCTGCCCATCATCATCATCATCATCATCATCGTCGTCGTCGTCGTCGTGGTGATAAGTAGACCTGCGTTTCCTCCTCGTGTCCGTCCGACGCGGGGTTGGAAGCTGATGTCGAGGTGAGGCCGGTGACGATGACAGGAAATGCGACCGAGAGAATGTCCCCGCAGCGACTAGAGCTAGAACTAGAACCAGGGTCCGACTTCGACGTGCTGGTCCGGCAACAATTGCACCAGTGGAAAGTCCCCGGCGCAAGTTTCTCTCTCGTGCACGGCGACAAGATCTGGAGCAAAGGATATGGATTCGCAGATCTCGAGTCGAAACGAGAGGTCGATGCCGATGAGACGCTCCACTGGGGAGCAAGCACGACCAAGGCTCATCTCACCGCTGCCTGGGCCATCTACATCGAATCAAACGCCAACCGGACCAAGGCAGAGCACGAAAGAATATCATTCGCGACGCCCTTGAGCAAGATCATCAGGGACGACTTCGTACTCCCCGACACGTTCGCCACGGAAAGCATCACACTGGAAGATGTCCTCTCCATGCGATCCGGGATGGCTCGCCACGACATGTCCTACGGGCGTGAAGCTGCCTACACCACTCGGGATGCCGTCCGTAACTTGAGACACCTGCCCATCCACACGCATCTTCGAACAACCTTCGAGTACTGCAACACCGGCTATGCCGCAGCGTCTCACGCCCTCGAGGTCGTGACGGGCCGTGCCCTGGTCGACGTCTTGCGAGAGTGGATTTGGCAGCCGCTCGGGATGGATAGTACCTTTGGCGGATATCACGAAGTACAGCAGAATCATCAAGAATCCCGCATGGCACGAGGATACACCTGGTCCGCGCTCCCACATTGCCACGACTTCGGTCAAGGGGAGTATATCGCTGAGAAACCTTTGGACCTCGCCCCTGTGTCTGGTGCTGGCTACATCATCTCCACCGCTGCAGACTATGGAAAGTGGATGTACGCACTCCTCAACAACACGCAGCTCCTCATTCCAGAAGTGACCAAAGCATGCTTCACCCCCCGCATCATCTCCCCTCCCGATCTCGTCAGCGGATCCATCTTCGACGGAGGGCATCTTCTGTACGCCCTCGGATGGTTCGTAGCATCCTACAAAGGGCACCGAATCCTCTACCACCCGGGCGGCCTGGTAGGCGGCGGCTCGAGAGTCCTGTTGTGCCCAAGCATCAAGTTCGGTACGACCTTTTTAAGCAATGGCTTCGGCGCAGGCGAAAGATTAGCGGGGTTGCAGTTCAACCTCCTCGACCAGGCTCTCGGTCTAGAGAACAATCAATGCGATGGGTTCACAAAGGTCGAGAGGACAATCGTGCGGGGGTATGCCGATGCATACCCACCACTCGACGAGTGCGTCAAGAAGCTCTACCCCAACGCTCCACGGGAGCCTGCTGTCAAGCTATCTCTTCCGCTCCATGACTATGTGGGAACGTATCATCACATCGGCTATGGATCCTTAACCTTCACTGCTGGGACGGACCCGGATACTGGCAGGGAGGTGTTACGGTGTGAAGTCGCGGATCGGACCTGGCCACAAAGCTTTGTGCTGAAGCCAATTAACGCCGAGGATTGGTTGGTTACCACAACGAAGAATTGGCCTGAAGTGCGGAAGGCGCGGAGTAGAATCGGGATGGAGGGGAAGGTCCAGGCTTTCGGCATTGGCATGGAGCCCGCGATGCCGGAGTGTTTGTTCTGGTTCGAGAAAGTGTGACACGATGAGAGGCTGTCAAGGTACGTAGCCGCACTGTCGAGGTTGCATAGATGCTGTCCCCCGCCGGTGACAGGTGATGAATGCTACAGCTACCGGGCTGATGCATTTCGGGTAGTGCACGCCTCAGTCCCTTTTGGACAGGTCGGGACAGATAAAATGCAACGCTACCGAGGTCAGGGTATCACACTATATAAAACAGCTCACGATACACCATGGTCTCAAATCAGGCAAACATGCACACGAACAACCCAAATCACATCTCACAACATCTACCATGAAACTCCCACCCTCCCTCGTGGTGCTTTCCATCATTGTCCCCGCCCTTGCAGCCCCTAGTCGACGGCCCGACAGCCAAGCTATGTCAACCCTCTTCGTTGAAGACGACAGCCTCGACCACATCATCGTCGGCCCCCACGCATCCACAGGCACAGCAGACGCAGACAAGCCAGGCATCCCCGCCAAATTCTCAACCTCCAACGACGACGATGTACTTCTCTGCAACCCATCAGCCTGTCAATATCTCCTAGGGAGTTGTGTACCTGACATACGAAATTGCAATTGTACCCATTTTTGGACGCTTTGGGAGTGGTGAGTTTTTTCCCAGCATTGCGAGAGATCCGGCGAGGGGGTGTGGGGGGGGGAGAAGGGGATGAGGGGATCTGACGCGGCCTCGCTGATGGGGAGAACAGTGAGGTCGCAATGAATACGAATTGCAAGGGATGTGATATTTCGATCAACGGGGCGTACTGTTGTCCGGGCGCGGGGTGTCCGGAGTGATGGCCTGGGGGACGGAGAAGGAGGGAGCCGATCGGGGGGAGGGCTTCGGCAGATCGAGGCCGAGGACGAGGCTCTTCGGCTCACGGCCCGACGATCCGGACTCCGCGATGGTCAGCACGATCCATGCAGGGGCCACACTGAAAGAGCCCGAACGTCACCGTTGCTCCCACGCGTGAGCCTGAGGCTCGACCAAGCGGCAGGAGGCAGGACAGCAGCTACCACGGCACAGCGAGCACAGCCCAGCTCTCCCTGGTCACACCCCACGGACCTTCACCGCACCACGTTCCTTCCTCCTCAAGCACACCACACCACAGCGTTCACAGTGTCGTCTCACCACGCATACCCGCGTTCATCCCTCCCGGGGACACGAACGGCGGACCACACGCGCAGCTCATCCACAGACAGCGCTCGAGTCAGGCTCATGGTCCGTCTCCCAGTCCGCAGCGACCATGCCGCTCCCCTCACCGGAGGCATACGAGCTTGATGACGACGCCGACACGCCCCTGGTCAAACGCGAATCCTTCTCCGACGACGACGATGACGACGACGATAGCGTTTCCGGACTCGCAGAGCTCGACCCTCTGCAGAGTAAGCAGCGGCGATATACGGACGATGCGAGTCAGCCATTGCCCAGTCTCTTCGATGAAACGAAGAAGACATTCGCATGGCGGGATAATACCTCCGAGCGGCAGGGAAGATGCTGGATGCCAAGCCGATTCTCCTGCTTCCTCGTACTCCTCTTCTTCGCCACCCTCCTCCTCCTCCTCGGCGCCGGTGGTCTGTGGGTCTACAAAGTAGGCGGTGCATCCGAACATGGCCAGAGCGAAGCATGGTACCCCGCGCCGAAGGGCGGCACAGTCGAGCAGTGGAGAGAGAGCTACGAGAAAGCGGCGAAGCTGGTAAAGCAGATGACGCTGGTGGAGAAGGTCAATATCACGACGGGAACGGGCTGGCAGATGGGTCCTTGTGTTGGCAACACGGGTCCGGTCGATCGGCTGCACTTTCCGAGTTTGTGCTTGCAGGATGGACCATTGGGCCTGAGGTTCGTGGACAACGCGAGCTCATTTCCTGCGGGGCTGACAGTGGGTGCGACGTGGAATAAAGAGCTGATGTACGAACGGGGCAAAGCCCATGGATTTGAGGCGAAGATGAAAGGTATCAATGTCCTGCTGGGGCCATCGATGGGTGCTCTTGGCCGGCTGCCTGCTGGTGGACGTAACTGGGAAGGCTTCGGATCCGACCCAGTGCTGCAGGCGATTGGAGCAGCGCAGACGATCAAAGGGATACAGGCGAGCGGCGTGATTGCGACCGCAAAGCACTTCGTGGGCAACGAGCAGGAACACTTTCGCCAATCCTGGGAGTGGGGTACGCCGAACGCTATCTCGTCGAACATCGACGACAGAACATTGCACGAACTTTATGCATGGCCGTTCGCCGAATCGATCCGTGCCGGCGTCGGATCGGTCATGTGCAGCTACAATCAGGTCAACAATTCCTATGCCTGCCAGAACAGCAAGCTCATGAACGGTGTCCTAAAGGATGAATTGGGCTTTCAAGGCTTCATCCAGAGTGATTGGTTGGCACAGCGATCTGGTGTCGCATCTGCACTGGCTGGCCTTGACATGTCAATGCCAGGTGATGGCCTTCGCTGGCAAGATGGCGAGACCTTGTGGGGTGGCCAGTTCACCAAGGCTGTACTCAATGGCTCAGTGCCGGCGGACAGACTAGATGATGCAGTGCTCCGAATCGTGGCTGCTTGGTACCAGCTTGGGCAAGATGATGCTGAAGCATGGCCAAAGTATACCCTGAGCAGCTCTGCAACTTTCAGCAGCTGGACTGACGATGAAGAGGGCAAGCTACACCCTGGATCACCTGATAGCAATGAGACTGCCGTCGTTAACAAATTCGTGCCTGTCAGGCAGACGAAGCAAGGTGGTGATCACAACGAGCTTGCTCGCAAGATCGCAGCTGAAGGCATCGTCATGGTGAAGAATGACGATCATGTGCTGCCGATCACTCCGGCAGGCGACAACATCCAGAGTACGAGGTACGGCAAGACGTCGGGCGAGAAAGTCAATGTGGGCATCTTTGGTGAGGATGCGTTCGCCAACCCACGAGGAGCGAATGCCTGCGAAGATCGTGGCTGCAACGAGTACACTCTCGCCAGTGGGTGGGGATCGGGAGCTTCCAACTTCCCGTACCTGGTAGCACCTTTCGATGCGCTGAACGCGGCCTTTGATCACTCAGCTGTGAACATCACAACTCACAGAAAGCAGGCCGCGAAGTACGCTGGTGGCATTGCAGAGGATCAGGACCTCTGCATCGTCTTCGCCAACTCTGATGCAGGCGAAGGCTTCATCAGATGGGGCAAGGTGAAGGGAGACCGTCCTGACTTGAAGATCCAGAAGCAAGGTGATACTCTGATCGCTGAAGTGGCTAAGAAGTGTGGCAACGCGCAGAAAAGCTCGGGATCAGCTGCGAACACAATCGTTGTGCTGCACACAGTCGGTCCCATCATGCTTGAGCACTGGATCGATATGCCTGGTGTCAAGGCAGTGCTCATTGGCCATCTTCCTGGCCAGGAGTCTGGCAATGCGCTGGCGGATGTCATATTCGGCAAGGTTAACCCGTCTGGGAAGCTGCCGTACACGATTGCCAAGAACGAGGATGACTATGGCCCGACAAGCAAGATCTTGACTCTCCCGAACCACGTAGTCCCACAGCAGAACTTTACTGAAGGACTCTATATCGACTACCGATACTTCGACAAGCATGGCATCAAGCCACGGTACGCATTTGGCCATGGTTTATCGTACACGCATTTCCAACTTTCCTCTGCGGTGGCAAAGACGAATCCCACGAACAGCGAGCTTCCCTCAGCACGTCCTGCGACCATTGATCCACCTCTGCTGAACTCGAAGATGCCTGACGCAAAGAACGCCGTTTGGCCGAGTGGATTCAGGAAGTTGAAGAAGTACATTTACCCATACATCGACGCTGTTTCCGACGGACAGCCGAAAGGCCCGCCTGCGATGCCATACGATCCGAAATCTCCACATGCCCTGTCAGCAGCAGGTGGCGGTGAAGGCGGCAACCCAGATCTTTACACCACTCTGGCAACTGTCAAGGCCTTAGTTACCAACACTGGCAGCACCACCGGCGCGGCCGTCATCCAGCTATACATCTCCTACCCGCCCACAGTCAAAGACCCCGACGGCCAAGTCGTTGACATGCCTATCAAAGTGCTCCGGGCTTTCGAGAAGCTCGAAGTCGGCACTGATAACGACAATAAGAAAGCACAAGTTGAGTTTAACCTCACCAGGAAGGATCTGAGCTACTGGGACATCAAGCGCCAGAACTGGGTGCTGCCACGAGGCGATTTCACGGCGCACTTGGGGTTCTCGAGTCGGACTTTACCAGAGAAGGTGTCGTTCAACCCGTATCGAGTCGGACTGTAGGGTGGTTCAAGGAAATTGAGGGGTGCGGATTCGAGGATTGAGGAAGTCGCGCCACTGATGATGAGGCAGGAGTTGAGACAGCGGGCTGGGAAGGGTCTGCGAGATCAGATTTGAAGGGCGTGGGTTCTGGTGTGTAGAATATAGTTACACTAGTGTGGATGCGGTATAGGTTCAACAGGAATATACTGCTTCTTGGAGGAGCTGCAAGACTGATAGGATCTAGGGTGTCGTGATAGAGGTATAGGGTATTGTAATACTGTCCCTCCCTGGGTTACGATAGGGGTTTGCTGGACGCGTGAGCTTTACCGACGGACCTCGAAGCTCATGAGACACAAATTCATCCTCTGCAATGGTCCATTTACCTAATGTCACGATTCAACCGTGCACTTAGGCTGCAGCCCATTGCACCTGTCACGGGTGAACGACGTGTACACTGAAATTCTATGTGGCACTGCAAATAAAAAGGCTGTAGGTAACTGAATCAAAGGCACCTGATTCTTGGCGGCTGCTGCCTCAGGTTTACTAGGCTGCAGCCTGATTGCACGCTTGGATCATTCCATACACCAGTCCCCAAGTCCCCCGCTGCCACTCTCTGTTGTCATAACCATGCCCAACGTCTTCGCCGCACTTCTCCTGCAGTCCATGACACTTCCTCGTCGCCTCCTCCTCCTCTCCTTCCTAACCCCACCCCAGATCCACGGGTAGTTCGCCGCCAAACTCGCCACCACCACCACCACTTGGAGACTCGACCAAAAGCTCCTCGCATGCTTCACACTTCCGTCTCGATGGATGGAATGCACCTTAACCTCCATTACGGTAACACAGAGCAATCCCAACACGTAGCGGAGACCGAGAGTTGAAGGTTCCGTGGGAAAAGCGCGAGCTTGTGCTTGGAGGACGGAGGCGGAGATTCATGAGGAGCAGCAGATCGCAGGGTTGCGTTCGAAAGACGTGGTGGTAGGAGGAGTTGGATGTAAGCGCGACGACACAGAGGGGTGGGGAAACGGAAGACGTTGTCGACACCGTCCAGGAGAGCGACACGGCGCGGAATTCGTGGGGAGTAGCCAGGACGACTGCGAGGTACGTCGCGGCGAGGTCGTACGAGACGGGACATTTCGATGATGCGACAAATCCAGGGGACGTGGTTCATCTTTTCTCTGTGGAAGAGGAGGAGCTCCATGCTCTGTAGCCAGTAGTACGTCGTGACCAGAACACCAGATATGAGAGTCAGAATTCTGCCCGTCCTCGCCGTGAATGCAGATGTGCCATGGGCGGGACTGATGGCGGTGCCCGAGCGCATGAACCAGGGCGTTGAAGATTGTGCGGGCGAGGAGGACGGTAATGGAGGGAAGGACGATGTAGGTATCGTTGCGTTGGGCTTGGAGGCAGTGAGTTGCTAAACGGGCTAGGAGAATGGCCAGGGCGTACAGGAAGCAGATCCAGCTGGCGAGGAAGGCGTTGGTTGGGGAAATGGTGTAGGAGGTGGTCGGCATCGCGTCGGCATCTTCAGGGATCGCGAAGCCGTCATTGGCACTCTAGTATGTTATTCCGATTCATGTGGACGGAGAAATTGTAAGAGTCCTATTTCAAGGAACGTGGAAACGATGGACATTTTGGTTCAGCTCTGGTGTCACGAACGCGTGGAGAGGGCCCCATAGCTTGGTGTGCATCATTTGGGGGTCTTGGCTTGCTGCAGATTCGGTACCGGATCTGTGACGCTGCCTACTGTCCTTGGCCTTCTTCCTCCATCTCATCATGAACAGATGGGCTATTATGATTCCTATGTCATTGCTGTCGTCTCGCATTCCGTCGCACGGTCCGTGGCGTCGGCGACGTCAACGGCGTTTGCGGCAGTGGACCTCCACCTTACATTGCCATCTCTTCCGCAACGACTGGACTGTGATGTTCAGGATATTGCTGCCTTCTTACATTGCGTCGCATGGTTCGTGGCGTCAACGGAATGAATGAGTCTTCACCTTTTTCTTCCATCTCTTCCTGAACAGTCGGACTATGATACGCAGGGAACTGTTGCCATCTTGTATTGTGTCGCATCGTTCGTGGAGTCATCAATGGACTTCGTGGTGCCAAAGGACTCCGTAGCGTCGTCTGTGACGGTAATGGAGTCGTCGACATCGCTCGCGGAGTCGGCGAGACTTGCGGTGTCCATGGACTCCATGGAGTTCGTCGAGCGGGTGGGACTCGTGTATCCAGTGGAACTCGTAGATTCAGCGGACTTCTCGTAGTGAGAGGAATCCTTGGACCTCGCCCAGGGAACGGACTCCCCCTTGCACCCATCGCCCTCGACGTCAACGGCGTGTCCGGCAACGGAACAGGGCTCTTCCACGCCTCAGTAAGCACGTCCCGAAACCAGTTCACACTCTCCAAGATCCCCTGAGCAGAAGACCTCGCCAGCCGCGCCGCCTTTCCCCCGGAAAGAGTGACACCATACTGATTCACGGCCGCTTGAGTCACCACGAGCAGCAAAACTGGTGACAAGACCAAGAGAGTATCAAGCGTCGCACTCCCAGTAATACTGAGAAGCTTCGCAACCCATGTGCAAAGTCCTGTCCACTGCTGTGTGTGTCAGCCGACTCTCGCCTTTGCCCACATGGGAGATGTGGTTATTACCCACCGCCAAAGACGCCTTGATTCCCCAGCTAACCCATTGCGCCAGCAGCTCGAAGCCACTTTTCGGCGCAAAATCGTCTTCGTCGTATTGTTGGCAAGTGTGTCCAGCCCAGACCCAGCGCCCATCAGGATCGCGTTCGTAGATCCTCATGTTTCCTTGGCCGTTGTCGTGATGCAGCTATAGCACACCCGTGCTTTTTGCTCGCGAAAAGGCGGTCGACAGGCAGATGCACATATCAGATGCGAGAAAGAGCCCTGCGCTCGCCTTTGTTGTTAGAGCTTCGGCAATGAGGATTGAAGCCTTTCTTTGTTCGCTCTCAACCAGGCGCCCGAATTGATCCGGACTGCAGAACAAAGGACTGCCGGCCAGGTCAGCGCTGTCGGCCGTTGATCGCAACTCGTGAGGATTACGGTCCGTCACAAGCCATTTCTGTAGGACATAGCTTTCTTTACTCATTCTGCTCCACCAACAATCAAAAGTCACTGAGCAGCCCTATTCGCAAAGCTCACTTTGTCCTGGGCAAGATGGCGAAGTGGTATAATCGGAGACAACACCATGAATGCAGACCGATATTCTGAGTCTGAGTTGGTGGTGTGCGTCTGTATCTGCTGCTGAGTTAGTTTCGATTGCTTCGTCTTGAATGCTGCCTGTCATTGCTGCCACACTGTTTCGGAAAGGAGGGTCTCGAACACGTCTGTGTCTGTGATACCAGCTGACTTGACAAAGCGCATGTCGTACGGGGAAAAGAAATGATGGAAGGGGACTGAAAAAAGACAAAGCAACACTCAATTCGTCAGTAGTATCAACAAACTCATCCCAACTCCAGAGTGTGCAAACAAACCCCAAGAGATATTTCCCCTCTTTCCTGTGTCCGTTCCATCTGATCGACTTCGCCACGCCCAAAGAAGTCAGTCCTGAGTAATAATTATCCCCATGTCCTGTGGCTGTAAGGTCGTGCCCATTCCGTTATGCTCGCTTCGCTCTCGAGGCGACGCACAGTGTACATGTTTCTCTCCCTCTTTCTTTCCCCTTCCTCTTTCGTGCTCCGTCTACGCGACCATCCACCAAGCACCACCAACGAGGCCAACCAACACCAGCGCAGTCAAGATCCCTGCGCCGGCACGGTCACCGGTGGTGATGGCTGCTGGCGGTGCGATATTCCTGTCTCCGCCAGTTCCACCGGATGGGTCACCTCTGGATGTGCCTCCGGTTTCGTTGCCGAGAGGTCCGGCCACGGCATCGATCAAGTTCGATTGGAACACCTCGAGCGCGTTCATCTGCTGTCCGACGCCGAATGTGTTGTCCCAGCTGGCTTGAGTCCACTTGGTACCGCAAGCGTTGCCACTGTTGTCGATCGGCGAGTTTCCGGTGCAAGTCTTGGCGGCAGCGGTCGCGGACTGCTGGATCAGTGGCATAATGATGTCGTGTGTCCATGGCACGACCTTGGTAGTGGCGGCCATCCAGCGCGACAGGTATGCCTTGAATGATTGCTGATCGATGTTGCAGTTCGAGGAGGGTTCGCAGGCGACTTCGTACATGACATTGTCCTGGAAGAAGTTGCGCGTGGTGGAATCAAGAAGACCTCGCAAGCGCGTCTCCCACGTCGCTCGCTCGGCGCCTTCGGTCTGCAGGTTGTTAGCATGGTGGATTCGGTGTCGAATGCGGCTGTGCTCACCTTGTTCCACATGATGGCCGCACCGTACAAGAAGACACCGGCGTTGTATGACCACTGGATGTGGTTGAACTCGGAGCAGTTCAACGTGTCGTCCGACCCGTCGAAGATCTGGTACGTCGAGCTCATCAGACCGACGGTTGTGACCCAGTCCCACATCTGATTGGCATACGTGTAGTACGTCGTGTTGCCCGTATACGCGCCGAGCCGGGCGGCGAGGTTGAAGTAGCAGCCGTTGGAGATGGAGTTCTTGTAGTTGTAGCCGTTGTTGAAGGTGAAGATCTGCCACTTCAGACCGCCTCCGCACGAGGTGTTATCCCATCGGAGCGCCTGCGAGTTGAAGACGGCCTGCGCCAGGGCGAGCCATTGCGGTTCGTCGTCGGGCGGGTTGGGGTAGTTGACTTCGGCGGCGGACATGGCTGCCATGCCCCAAAAGGCCTGATCGTCGTTGCCCAGCGACTTGGACTGGTTGGGCGGCATGTAGTTGGCATCGGGTCCGACCTGGAACAGCAGCGCCTGGGTTGTGATGTCGTTGAAGGTGGTGTCGCCCGTGTAGTACCAATAGTCGACCAGTGCGCCAAACATGGCGCCCGCCTCCCACCAGTAATATGGATCTCCCAGCAGACCGGGGATGTAGCCCGGCTTGTTTCCGTTGTAGTATTTGACCATTCCCTCCGCGGCCGTCTTCGCCGCCTGCCTGATCGAGTCGGGCGATTGGAGGTCGAGCGTGATGGCGGCATGGGCGCTGCTGGCCAGCCCGGCGCCGAGGAGCGTCAAGGGCTTCATGCTGTGATGGTGTGATGGTGTAGATATGCGTGTATCGAGTGAGGGAGGCCTCCGTGGCCAGCGCGACGGTGCGCTCGTGCGGTGTGGTGAAGCCGCGGGAAGGGTGGCGCAGCGCCGTCAGGAGCGTTTCAGCGCAAACAAACAGGCGAAGCAGACAGACAGCAGGTGCGAGCGTGGCGGGGGTCGTCGCCGGTGGTGTTGGTGAGCGAGCGGATGACAGTGCAACGAGCGTGACAGGGTCGCACTGCAGTGTTGTGTGGGTGTGTGTGGGTGTGCGTGTGAGGGGGAGAGAGAGAGTGAGAGGGTTGAGGCCAAGGAGAGTATCTTCGTGTAGCTGACTTACCTGTGCTCTTCGTCTTCGCAGTGCCAAGTGCTTCCAAGAAGGCGGATCGGGAGGAAACGTGATCAATGCGGCAACGTAGAAACTAGTTCTAGGCGAGCATCTCCAGATTCCTCCGCACACCGATATAGTAGCAGATCTCGGTGCAAGGATGCTCTTCACCATACCCACTTCGACCATTTCCATACCGTCGCTTCCAGACGAATGGGACGAGGCAATGAGATACGTATGTACGCAGGTACCACGCTTCGGAACGCTGACCGAGGCGCCAGGATGACGCGGCCCACTACGGGTGATCAGCTAACTTAGCTGGCGATGCACGCCGCAAGACAATTGCAATATGACAGACGAGGAATCTTTTCAATGCATTGCGAAGAGAATTGTCGCTCACTGCTTCCCGGATGCAGCCTCGAAACGATTGCCGCGCTGCACACGCAGGCTCCTGCTGCTTCACCTCGCGCTCCGTGACCGAGCGTCTTCTTCCAACGCCCGCCCTCGTGGCAATCTAGTCACTCCGCGTCCATCTCCAGAACGCAGCTCCAATCTTCTCGGATTCCAACTCACCATCCTACTCCTATACCCTGCTGTCTCACTCGTGTCAATCGAGCTCTATATACTCCGGCTGCCACATATTCACAACCTTATCAAACTCCCTCATACTCTCCATGATCTCCTCGAAGATCGTCTTGCCAACCATACTCGGCACAGCATTTCCAATCTGTCGGCGGATAACGTCCATCGCTCTGCTAATGGCGAACTTGTGGTGCGCCGGGAAGCCAGCGAGGCAGGCCAGCTCACGCATCGTGAAGCTGCGTTCGCCACTTGGATGAAGATCGCCTTCGCCGCCGCCCGTAGTGATGCACTGGCGCAGTGGGCGGTTTGCGTTGTACGGGGCTCCGCTGCGGTTGCCAAACTTGCGCATGTGTAGATCGTGGGCGTCCATGCCGGGTCGCATCAAGTTCAGCCGGTCTGCGATGGTCACTGGGCGTTGCAGACCTGCTTCGTCGCCGTGGGTGGGCTTGGGGAATGGCGGGAGGGGCTCACCGGGGCTGTGGGGCGGTCAGCATGACGAAGCCATCGCGCTTGGGGGATGACTTACCAAGAGGCGATGATGAACAGTCTCTTTCGGGGCTGCACGTTGCCGTAGCGGTCGCACTGAATGACTCTCCATCGAGCATTGTACTTCATGGAGGTCAGCTGCTCGATCAGAGCAGCGAAGGACTCCAAATGGCGGGAGAACAGGCCCTCTGTTTGCTCGAATGTGACCACTCGAGGGCGGGTCAGCTTCAGGATGGGAGCGACGGAGTAACCAGCGGCCTCGTTAGCATCATCGTTCGGACATGTACCGACTTGGCGGGTGTGGGCTGCGCTGTAGGTTTGGCACGGGAAGCTGATATGTAGCACAGCCACACGCATCCACGGCTCAGCTTCGACACTCGTGCAGAAGCTAAAGATGTCGCGCTCCAGGACTCTTGCCCCAGGAAAGTTGAGACGGAGGGTTCGGCAGGCATCTGCCCAGTGATCTAGCAAGAATGTGACTCGGAGTCCAGCGAGTTGGGCGCCTCGACTCATTCCGCCAGCACCTGCGCAGATATCGCCGAAGCTGTATTCCACCTCGTCCGCGACCGGTGAAAGGCTGTCGCGGCGTCCGCGGGAGGAGCTACTCTTGGACTTGATGACTGTGGTGTGTCTGGTAATGGTAGAGACACTCTCACTACGCTCCATGAGCTGGCCATTTCGGTTGAAGCGCTTCTTGATGTCCCGCAAGATCTCCTCTTGTTCCTCCACTGTTGTTACTTCTCCATCAGAATCATCGGGAATGTCGATTGGTTCTTGACTACGCTTCCTCTTGTTGCTGGACCCCGGCTCATCAAGAGTCAAATCAACGAAGTCAGAAGTGGGTGTCTCCAACTTTACAGACTTGGAGGAAGAAGGCCGGTGCTCGGCCGCAGTCGTCTTCGCGGCAGTGGCGGCCCGCGGGTTGAGGACCGACTCCTTTTCCAGCCAACGAGCCCACCTGGCGACGTCAGGGATGCTCCTACCAGGATCGGCTTCAGCTTCGGTGAGCTGCATGGCAGCGCCAGCCTTGACGCGCTTGTCGCGAAGACTGTACAACTCGAAATACTTCCAGCGAACCACCAGCTCTGCTTGTTCTTCAACCTCCACCTCACTGTTGTAGAATCGCCCGCTATGGCGGAAGCTGAGAGCTGGAAACTCCATGCTGGTGAAGATGATTTGCCGGATTTGAATGATGGCGGATATCGGGTGGTCAACCAGATACTCGTCAAGTGTTGGATTGGCTGTCTCGTCCATGTCGTCCGGGGCTTGTACGATAACACACAGCTCATTGCGGTTGCGCTTGAAATACTTGTTGACGCGTCTTGTGCGTCTGAGAAGGATGCCTCTGATCATGACCTCGCGAGTAAAGGTGTGTTTCATGATCAGCTTGATGCGCAGGAAGTCGCCATCCTGCAGTTCGACAGAGTCTCCTGCGTGAACAACAACGCCGATATCTGTCGTGGCGGAGTTCGTCTTTTGGTAGCCTGGCGGAACAACCGAGAATGGACCTACGTTACGGGATTTGGTCTGGTACCGCTTGATTTCACCTGGTGTCAGCTCTCTGCCGAAGTCATCGTCGTCCGCTGACACTTCGATGGACTCGAGTGGCTTGCTGGCAGAGCCGGCAAAGTGATACTTTGTCATGGTGGTGTTGTGAGGGGTGCTTGAGAAGTGTGTTGATTATGGAACGAGCGGCGGAAAGGTGGTTGTGGTCGGCGTAAGCAGCACAAAGCCACCTTGTGTCAAAGGTGTCGTCAAGAAGGTTCTGTGTAGTTTGAAGTGTCTTGGTTGCAAGATAACAAAGTGAGATTGAGACGGCGTGCAAACGCTGCACTCGGAAGTTGCCCTAGCTTTTGGATTATCTAAAGTGAGAATGCTCATATCTCCCATATCACTTCAGTGAGGAACACCTCACCTGGAGGGCATGATACGGTGTGAACAGGCGTGCGTTTGCTTTCAGGTGAGGGGTGAAGTGAGGGATTGCGGCATCCTCACAGAATGTACACCTCACATGGATCGTGCTCCTAGTAATGTGAGCTGTACATGGAGTTGGTCCACACCACGTGTCTCATGCTGTCCATACGTCGATTGCTTGCCCTGGGCCGCAGGACGTGTGCAAAGCCCATGGCGACGGGTCACGTTGAAAATGCCAGGTCTGAACGTTCTCCTGGGCTAACCGCTTATCCCAGATATCCCTCGCGAGCAAACCGGAGTCGTCTCTCTTGGACGCATACCGTCTGTTGAAAGTTCACAGGGAGCGCCTTTGGCGGAAGTCCCGACACTGCCTGGAGGTGGCGGAAAGACATGGTCGAACACAGCACAGAGCATCGTGGTAGCATCCCATGATTCAACTATCGGACCCGAGGAGAGCAGATGAAGGAGGCAGGCAAAACAACCATGAGATGTGAATGTGGTGGGGGTGGTCGTGCCATAGATGACCGCGTGAAGTGACGACGGGAGGGGCCCCGCTTGACGCCGCGGTGACCGGCCTTGCCCGCGAGCTTCGTGGTTCACTGCCTGAAAAACTTCTGCACATACTGAAATCTCGATAAAATGCCTCTTCCACGCGCTCCCGCTCGTTCGAGGCCCCCTCATAGTCGCCGACATGCTAATGATGGCCTGATCCGGCCGCACGGCTCCCTCCCCACGAACGGAGACGATCCAGCACGACCATTCCATTCGGCTTCCCCCTGTCGACCAGCTTGAAGCGACGCGCAGGGCATAGACTGAAGGTAAGGACAGCCCCCGTTGTGTTCCGAATAGCATGATGATGAGCCAGAGGATCCTTTATAGATGTTAGACTTGCGACTCTGATGAGCGGACCACCTCTTTCTGACTTGCTTGCACACGACACCCTGTCCGACCGGTCACGCAGCTTGAAAATTTCTTAGAAGCTAACCTCGTGCACAGGAGACCTCTCGATATCGTTCTCCTCCTCCAAGGCTCCATACAGCTAGACCACCTTCACCATGTGCGGTATTCTCGCCGTCATCCTCGCGTCCACATCCGCAGACGCGGCGCCCGAGCTGCACCAAGCACTCTACTACCTCCAGCATCGAGGCCAGGACGCATGCGGGATCGCGACGTGTTCAAGAGGCGCCAAAATCTTCCAGTGTAAAGCAAATGGTCTTGCTTCGAAAGTCTTTGACGAGGGCAAGAGAGTGAAAGACCTGCCAGGCTACATGGGAATTGGACACCTGAGGTACCCTACGGCGGGCAGCAGCGCAAACGCGGAAGCGCAGCCCTTCTACGTGAACTCGCCGTATGGTATCTGCTTTACCCACAATGGCAACTTGATCAACGCGCCAGCTCTGAAAGAGTATTTAGATCAGACAGCACACCGGCACATCAACACCGAGTCTGATAGTGAGCTGATGCTGAACATCTTCGCCGATGAGCTCAACGTCACGGGCAAGGCACGTGTCAATGCGCAAGATATATTCCGCGCGCTCGAGGCCATGTATGAGAAGTGCAAAGGCGGCTGGGCATGCACGGCGATGCTGGCTGGGTTTGGCTTGATTGGCTTCCGCGATCCTCATGGCATCCGACCCATGGTGATTGGCGAAAGACCGTCTTTGGAAGTCGAGGGTGGCAAGGACTATATGATGGCATCCGAGTCGGTTGCACTCTCGCAGAACGGTTACACTCATGTCCGGGACATTCTGCCCGGTCAAGCCGTCATAATCGAGAAAGGAAAGGAGCCCGAGTTCCGCCAAGTCAGTCCGCAGCTTGACTATGCACCAGACATCTTCGAGTATGTCTACTTCGCTCGACCAGAGAGTGAGATTGACGGTATTTCCGTGTACCGTAGCCGACAACTTATGGGCTACCGCCTTGCTGAGACCATCAAGCAACAGCTTGGCCCGGAGATCATCAAGACCATCGATGCAGTGATACCGATACCGGAAACGGCCATGGTTTCGGCGTATGCTGTCAGCAAGCACCTCAAAATTCCAGAGAGTCAAGGCTTCGTCAAGAACCGCTACATCTTTAGAACGTTCATCATGCCGAACCAGACCGCCAGGCAGCGTGGTGTCCGCGCCAAGCTGAACGCTATCCCAATCGAGTTCAGGAACAAGAACGTCCTCCTGGTCGATGACAGCATTGTGCGTGGTACGACTTCACGTGAGATTGTTCAAATGGCAAGAGAGGCAGGAGCGAAAAAGGTCTACTTCAGCAGCTGTGCGCCGCCGGTAACACATTCACACATCTACGGCATTGATCTCGCATCCCGGAATGAGTTGGTCGCGCACGGCCGCACGTCGAGAGACATTGCCGAACACATCGGAGCCGACGATGTCATATACCAGAATTTGGGCGACCTTGTGTCAGCGTGTGCGCAGCAAAGTCCACGTGACCCGAAGACCCAACGTTTCGAAGTCGGCGTCTTCTGTGGTCAGTATGTCACTCCGGTGGATCAAGAGTATTTTGATCACCTGGAGCGCATTCGTGGCGAGACAAAGAAGTTGAAGGTGATGGAGAAAGCTGTGCAAGCCGTCGCCCAGGGTACTGCCAGTCCGAAGGAAATAAAGATGGCTGTCAATGGTGTCGATGTGGACGACCAAGGTGAGGTCGTTGCCCGCGACAGTGGCTCTGATGGTGAAGGCCGGCTGCCCAAGAAAGAAGTCCGTGATCGAATTTCGCGCGGTAACAGCTTCGTGGCCGACCCGAAGACTCCAAGACCGCAGAACGGGCCAGAGCGAAGCGAAAGCCAGGACATCGCGCTGCATAATCTGGGCGATCATGCAGGTGAATCGTAGCATGATTACATGAGGCGTTAACGATACATGGGACAGGTCTGGGTGGACATCTCAAAAGGTCCGGCGTTGGTAGACATGGCTTGGCTCGCTGCTGGGAGGTCTGTTGAGCGATTCTATACCCCAGGTAGGCAAGCTCACATTATGTTTCGTCCGTATGCACACCTCTCCAGCATGTACGTTGCTCCTGGCGCAGCTTCTGTGACACAGCATCGCTCGATGACGCATCGCCGCTGGCTCTCGGACCGCACAACCTGCCGCCCACGCTGGAAGACAGCATTATCGACATTATCTAACTTCGTTCGCGACAAAGGCCGCGCAGCCGGAAAGAAAACTTCTCAGACAGATATAGGCCGCCCTCAAAAAGAGCTCCAACTAGAGCGCCGCATCGGCATCGTTTCATCACCCTCCAAGATAATCTGGACGACCGAAGGCATCCGTCTCGGCCGCATCTCGAACATCTGCACAATATCCTTCGAGCATCATCATGTCGTCCCGGGAGCCATGTCAACTGGCAACCCTCATCACGGACATTGGACGTCCGTTCTCAAAACCCTCGCCATTAAACCTTCCCTACACGAGTCCGGCTCTCATCCAAACTCCCACATCCACCATCGCAATCGCCAGAATCTGCCCTGGTACCATGCCTGGACCCTCGACCTCGTCTCCCGTCCCGACTCAAAGGAAATTGACGACACCAAGACTCTAGCTCGTGCCTTGACTCATCACCACGGGCACATCTCGCTTTGCAAGGGGATGCACCTCTTCCTCACTGGCACTGGAATCATCGCCGCGGCTCCGGAGGAATGGTAACGTGTGTACTTTCTCCTGGCTTTTAGTTGTCCCTCTGTGGTTCTTAGGGAGAAGAATGAACAGTGGGAGATGGTCGATCTGTGCTGGCTTAGCCCGTTGAATTGGTACCGAGTTGCTTCACGAGGCGGGGAAATGTCTTTGAGAAGGAGAGGTGGGCGACTTTGAAGATCGTGTAGTCTTCTGCTGCTGCTGCTGGCTCCGTTGTGCACGTGGCTTGGCCTTGGGTTTGCCACTGGGCACAACTAAAGAGGGCGCCTCTGCTGGTTGCTGTGGTCGCTCGTTGACGACCGGAGGAGCTGACGCGTTTGTGGCGAAGAGTGCTGGATCAAGATTCGCTCCGGAATACTGGCAGACGACTCTGGTATGTCGGAAGGAGTGTTTGCATCCGCATTATCATCGGCTTCCATTAGTGATGGCTCCGACTCAGGCTCAAACTCTGGAGCATTGGGAGATGATCCCTGTGTGCCAGCAGAAGGGCTTCCATCTGCACAGGCATCCGCATCCGGCACTGATGACTCCCCCTCATGCCCATCCTCTGGAGCACTGATAGACGGCATTCGTGCGTGTGGGGATCTTGGCTGGTCTTGTGGATACGCATTTATGACCTGCGACAAAGGCGACTTCTCGAACACTGGTTCCTTCCTGTCTCTCCTCCTCCGACCCCTGCACATCGAGAAATCGTCTTTCTTGCAGCGGCGAAATGCCTCTGACATCTTCACGACGACGGAACGAGGTGTCGTAATCAAGCTCGCCACTAGGTCGATGCCTGGACCGGAAGCAATATCTTGTGTGGCCACTAGCGGCATTGTAAGTGCAGTAGCCAGCACGCTAGCATCAATGGACGACATCAGCTCCGACAACGAATTCGAATCAGAGATTTCTGGCAATGCGCGCGACTCTGGCATCGAACGCGGTGCCTCGGCTACTATTTCATCGTGGTATTGCTGCCGAAGCATATCATCATTTACCTTAATTGACTGCCGAGCTTCTTCTGTCAGACGTGACTTCTTGAGCGGAGCAAACTTTGGTCGCTCGGCCGTTGGCGTTGCTTGCGGCGCCGACAATCTCAGACCGGGAGATATAGGCTGATCAACTGTGCCTGCTTGTGTAGAGGTCTGGCTGTTGTCTCCACGAGATATGGAGACTGGCGGCGAGGCGCTTGACGCATTTGCAAGATCAGACGCATGGCGCTTGCGGCTGGGGGTCGCAGTTGGTGCTGAGGCCACTGCCTGGACCTTACCGCCAAGGTGTAAGACTGGCGCGCTTGCTGACTGCTCTAGTCGAGGCGACTCACTGTCCATCTCTTGCACCATCTCCTTCTGCACAACGGCCGTCGATAACACCGTCGCCTTGCACAGTCTCACTGCTCGAGGAGCATCCTCTCCAGGCGCGAATACTCTCGACTTTACTGTACGCAGATCGAGGAGGGGTTCACCAGTCTTTGCATCCAGATGAGCGAGGCTCTGTGGCTTGCAATGTTGGGTATTGGAACGTGATGGACCGGACTCTTGTCCGTGCCAGTCACTGTACCAGTCGTATTCACGGCGGATGTATTTGTTGTTCGCTGATATCTTCCTCGATGATTGCGACTTGTCCGCCTTTGCCCGGTCTGGTTGAGGGATTGAGGACGGAGGATAGGATATTGATGATGACTTCTTTGAGTCCGGGATGAAAAGTTTCAGTGCCGTCTCGTGGTTTGCGTCCTGTTAAGGCTCGACCTCGACGTCTCTGAAATCTGGCAACTCGAGTTCTGCGCTATGTAGTGACTCCACGTGGGTGTCATGTCTTGGCTCGACTGTGCTGCTGGGTCGGGCATGTGATTCTGGCTCGACCTCTTGGGTGCACTCGGGACTCGCAGCGCCGGCTGAGACATCTGTCATATCTACGTCCGAGTCCTCGTCGGATGATGGCGGCGCGCGAGGCGAACTGTCGCGGGTGTAGAGGCAGCCGACAGCTGCAGATAGGAGCAGAATGCTAAGAGGGTTCATCATTACACCGGGCAGATCCACTCTCGGGCAGAGCACGTTCAAGACATGCATGATTCGCTCGATCGCTTCCGAGACGGTGCTATAGAACGCGATTGAGCCATGCAAGAAGAGGGATAGGAGCCAGAGAAAGAGCTATGAGAGGATCAGTATCCGAGTCGAGTGGAAGCGTGACAGCGAATACTCACGAACACGACACTCGAAAGGAAGACGACGCTCAGGGCTGCGCATTGCACGACCAGTCTCTGGTTCATGACGGCGCAAATGACTGTGAGGAGCGACATCATCAGGAGGAGATCCGTGGCTCCGTATGCAGTAGACATCATGGCGGTTGAGGTTGTCGTCGCTAGAGATATTGGTGACAGTTACTGACAGTTGGTGGTACTGCAAAGGTTGTCGGACATCTGTGTGCGGAAGAACGAATTGGTGGTGTTCGTGTTTGCGACTCAAGGTGAAAGAGTCGTGGCTTTGAGAATTGAGATGGTGATGGTCAGGTGACGTGAGACGCTAAGAGTGCGGGCCGATTGCACAAGCGAATTTTCGGGGCAGTGAATGCGGCGGTCAGAACGACATTTCTGTTCACCTTGTCGCCATTTCCCATTAGAACTCTCTGGAGGCTTGATCAGACCCCGTATCTGCTTACGCGCATATAATGCTGTACCAACCACGAACCACTGACAACCTCGGCATCGACAATATGTCTTCACCATACCTACAAGCTAGCCTCCTCGGACTTCCAGGAGAGCTTCGCAACACGAGTAAATCGCTTCAATCTGAGAGCGTTAGTAAGATACTGACGACTACAGTCCACGAATTCGTGGCAGCAGATGTCACGGACGTCCATATTTCTCCGACCACGGAAGTGCCTTTCATTCTCGGCAGCGAGGAGCGCATGGTCGACGAGACGTCAGAGTGGTACGTCCATGCTAATATGACAGACGGAATCATATGTATGTACAGTCGAGGTGCCACACCACCCACCGAGCTCTTTCTTCGAGAAGTCGCACCTAAGCCAGCGCCAAAGATTACAATGGCCCAGCATGCACTTCTCCACACATCTCGTCAGCTGCGAAACGCATTTGTCTCGGTCTGTGAGTCACGTGTATCGCGGAGCCCGACTAACATACTGGCCAGATACTCCAAAACCGCGTGACTCGGCCTAGAGGAATCGGGGCGAAGGTGGTCGATTTCGACTTCTCACATGTCCTCACACAACTCGGGCACTATAGCATGCAAGATGTTGTTATTACCCTGTCCAAGAACACCCGCTCCATCAAAATTCGCCTCAAGAGGGGCAAAGTGTCTCTCCACGAAGTACAACAGGACCTCCACATCCATCGCCAGCAAGTCGCCGTCAGAAAGCGCTCGAAATCTCGGCGATCCAATGGCATTTACTACGCAGTCCAGCTTCAAACCGAGCACGAATCGCACGTGAAAGAAAATGATATCATGGGCATCGAGGCACTCTTCGCGTCCCATAGTATCCTCGTCGATGCCAAAGAAGAGCTTGGCGGACGCAGTCTCGTGAGCTGGATGGGTAGCAGCGGCCTGACCGGATTAATCTTCCACAATGAGAAGGCCAACGTCCGTCTGTTGGCAATGCTTGCACCAGCATATCCGGAACAAAATACTAGACTGCGGAAGATCACGTCAATGGGTCGCGGGGAAGCAGAGTGGGTTTGCGAGGAGCTGGTGCTGAAGGATTTGCTGGCACAATTCAGGGGTTCTTCCCAGTCCCAGCGTAAGAAGCGAGAATACTTCAGCTGTGCTTCGTGGCGCTCTACAAATCAAAAGCGCGGCATCCACGATCGGAGATGGATAGGATGAAGCAGTCTTAAGCACGAGGCCACTACCGGGTGCTGTTTTCAAGCGCCAGCCGCGCAACGGGAGAACTAGCTTGCCCTCCTCTGTGCTACCGAGTATGAGGCAGTGAGTATCATGGAGGGTATGTACCCGGTATCAAAGCGATCATGCCCAACACTATACGACATCGTTTACGCGATCCATATCAAGAGCACGCTAGGCGGGGAGAAGAAACAACAGCACATCGGTTTGCATAGAGCATACCGTCAGACTCCATCGAGCTTTTCATGAAGCCCGCAATGCCTTGTAAAGCCCTGCTGCCGCGAAGTGCCTCCTAGACAGCGATCTTCCCTGGCAGTTCGAAGCTCCTATCCAAGCCACACCGGCCTTCTCGCGGGAGTCTGCTGAAGTGGACGAACGCAGCTCGTTCAGAACAGATACTGTTATCATTTGGATCTCGTAGTACGTGCGACCGAGCTTTGATGCAGATTTGGCGAGGTATTCGAGCCAGATGGTCAAAGCAAGCCTTCGAATCGAGAGCATCGCCGTCGAGCGCTTGAGCTTCCTGCAGAAGCCTGCTCCGCTCAAACACGTGGAAGTGCCCCTTGCAGGTATCTCTGCAATCCAATTTGAGACTGCACCGCCGGCCTCCATGTCACTGGCGCAATACTAATAGCTGCAAATGGGTTACCAGCCGGGGGACTGTCTAGAACTGATTTAATCGCTTCAACTGATTTACACCGGAAATGTCCGTACCTCGTCTCTGTATTTAGCCGTCCACGCTATATAAAATGCTTGCCATGCCCATCATCCCGCTCTTGACCGCATTCATAAAAAATGAAGCGCAGGGTCTTCTGTACAATGCTCGTCTCTGTATGAGTCCAAAGTGCGCCTCGCTAAATCCATCAAGCACAACATGTAACACCGTGTGTCGACCTTTCGTCTTTCTGCAATGGGAGCTGACCTCCTAAATCAGCTGACCACTTTGCTATCGTCGACTACCAGGTGCTGCTGCATGCCCGTCGCTCTCTTCGATGATGGCAGATTCTTCATCGCTACTTTCGTCTTCGGACCTGCAGGGTATGTCGTTAGCTCAAGGCGACCTTTGCACCGTCTTGAAGAGACGCGGCAGCTGCTCTGCTCACAGCGTAGTTGGACCCGTCAAAGTGCTGTGCTTGAAGCTGTGAACTTACCAATCATCCGACTCCAAATTCGCGCCTCGAATCCCAAAGCTCATCCAGAAACCAATAAACGAGATACCAGCAAATATGCCAAAAGCCATGACTTCCCCCTTGGGTTTCACATAAGTTGCAGCAGTGAACAGGCCTCCACTAATGAAAGGACCGACTGCTCTCCCTCCTGCAGAAAGTGTCTGAGCCAAACCATTCAAGGACCCAAGCACAGCATGCGAAGGCGCTGAGTTAGTGATGAGCAACAACGCGCTGGTCAAGCCGCCAACACCCGCTAGAGTTTTGATGATGAGCACAGCACCAAGTTCGGCCCAAAGCCAGGCTCTGCCGGCTGTTGTGTCCTTGCCTCTACCGTCGGCGCCGTCTTTATACCCGACAAACGGCATCAGGATGAACGCAATGACGAACCCCGCAAGGCCGGCGCGATACGTGATTCGGTTGCCGATCTTGGACCTGATCCTCTCAAACACGCCAGCTTGGAAGATGATGGTAATGGCGCCCGCGGCTGCCAATGATGTGCCTACTTCGCCAGGGCTGAGGTTGCGACCAGTCGGCGGCTTCGCCTCGGAAAAGATCGGATACAGCGAGTTGTAGCTGATGTTGCTGAGCTGGAAGATGAAGTATGTTATCAGGAGAAGGACTACGTCCCGGTTGAGGACATCTCTCCATGACAGAGTTTCGTTGGTGGCTGCGGCGAACGCATTGTTCAAGTGGTCTTCATCCTCTTCCTCGGAGTCGTCGTCATCATCGTCATCTTCCACTACCCCATCTGTCGAGTTCACTGCCTGATAGTTGTGGTTCTCGTGCGCGCTCTTGCTGGCGCGGCGGACATATGTTGGCCTCGACGAATTGCCGGCGAATTGCCACATCCAGGCGAAGATGCTCGTGATTCTTTTCTTCAGTGGTGGCAGGTCTTCCGAGGTATCCAGGGATTCTTTCAGGAAGATCGCTGTCAGGACGAAGTCGATGATCAGGACGCTCGCTGCGAAGAGATTCGGCAGTAGGTAAGGGTGCGAAGCAGGGTGTCCCTCCTTGAACGGGTCCTCCCTTAGCACCAACAATCCTCCCAGCAAAGGTCCCGTGATACCTCCGATGCCATATATCACGGGCAGATAGGTGAAAGCCTTGCTCTGGTTGGACCTGTCCGTGATCTCCCCCAGACATGTACTGATGACGCCCTGGTTGCCGTTGACCAACCCCATCAATGCTTGTACCAGAATCGCTTGCCATAACCTCTTGCTGAAGCCAAATGCCACAAAACATGCCGCTGTCAAGATGGTCCCCGTCAAGACGACTGGTTTCCGCCCTATGCGGTCACTCAACCAGCCCCACATGAAGTTGGTTGCAAACTGCGCTCCCGCAAAAGCACTGGCTATTATGCCCACATACAACCCGATCTTTGCTTCATCGACCTCGGGGAAACTACTGGCCATATCCGGGAGATATGGGCTTATACTGTTCAAGGCCGTTTGTTCTGCCAAGGCTATGACCGCCAGGATTGCGAGCTGCCCTTTCGGTAGTGGTGTTTCTTGATGCTGTTGTTGGGAGTCGTGGGAATCGGTCCTGGTGAGTGCTGGCGACGGGGGGCCATCTGGAGCTCCATTCTGCCTCACGCCGTCTTTCTTCGGCGGTGGTTTGCCGGCGCTTTTCGGTGGAGATGTCGGGAATGTCTGGTAGTGGAGTGTCGAGGAGGTGCGGTGGGGCAGAAGGGGTGCACCCTGCCTTTTGCTGGAGCCATTGGGCTGAGAGCCCGAGCCGCTCGGCATGGCAGTGGCAGTGGCAGTGGCAGTGGCCGTGGCCTTGGTGGTGGAGGAGAGCTGTTATCGCGCTTCTGGCATGGGGTCGAACGAGGGCGGGTTGTTTCGATGCGTCGGCGTCGGGTACACCTAAAGCTCGCAATGTTGCATCGGCGATATGGTGGTGTATATGGTTCCAGGAATATTACCTCCGTCTTTCACCACCGCTCATGACCAGGCTGTCGTAGTATGTACGAGAAACCACGATCCACTGCGGCCAATGACGATTCTGTGGCTCATCGGCCATGTGGGTTTTGCCGATCCATCTCGGCGAAACCATTCGCCGGTGGCCATACAGATTCCACCCGTGGGTAAGACGTTTCCTCGTCTGTCCAACGACATGTCGTCCATAATCAGTAACATGCCCGTATCGATAGCGTGTCTATCGTGGCTGGCCATACTCGGGAGCTGAGAGCCCTGTCTCATATCTGAACATATTTCGTCAAGCACCTCTACATCACCACAGATGCCACAGCAATGCCATGAATACCACGTCACGATCTTGCAGGATGCTTCATTGCAGATCCATCGTTGATATTCACATAATTCAGCTTTATACCACAGAAGAAAAGCGTCGATCTGCTCCTGCCATTTCCAGCAGGTTGTACCCATGCCAAACCACTCTGACATGCGATCAAGCTGGTTCAACCTCTGCGGCATCATGGCAAATGCCAACTGCATCCTGCTCTCCATCTTCCTCCTTGTCTGGGCCATCTTACTGGCATGGTTGATTGCACTCAGTGCTCGTATGGATATGGCTGATGGTCAGATTTCTTGGCGTTCACTCCTCAAAGGAGTCTGGGCTCTGCTGGTTCAACGTGAAGTCTACGTAGGGTCTCTACATGACTTCACCAGTGGCAAGTGCATCATCACTGGAGTTTTTCTCAGCCGGGAGCATGCCACCAGAGCGACCGAGCAGATCTTAGAGGTGGACTACCAAGGTCGACAGCGGTGGCACGACGACATTACGCACACTGTACTGGACAATACTGGTCAGGGCCTGCTCATCCAACTTCCTCATGGCTATGGAGAATTCTCTGGAGTCATGGTGGTCATCCATAAGATGCGTCCGAGAAATTATCAGCATTGATAGGCCGTAGGTGAGGCATGATCAGACTATGGATCTATTTGCCCTCAACATGAAGATATCTAAGTTAGGTCACAACTTTGCTGATCGAATCCACACTGAATGCAATCGTTAATTAGTTCTCCCACTCCCAAAAATGAGAGTACCATCCAGGAAGAAATGTTCGACAACACATCTCCAGTCTCCCCACCCGCCACAGCGCCAACGACTTTCGAGTACCCATCACTCGCCACATTCCTCACGTGTGCCTCTTTAGCGCTCCTCGCCGTTACCGCTTTCGCCATCGGGCAATACCAGCCAAGTCGCCCGCAACAACAACAGCAAGTCTTCGTCGCCTGATTTCACGACTTCACGCCGCAGCGTCACCGTGTCATCGGCGTCTTCAAGGATCACGACTCAGCCCACAACGCTCTGCAGTTAGCTGTGTATTTACGTTTCCAGGATGCGCCGCATTGCCCAATACCACGCGAGCATACGATCGCTCATCCCGTCGATAACGGCAAGACGATTGTTCACCTGCAAGTTCGCCGATTGCTGCTGCCGGCAAAGAACTGGATGGCTGGGGTGAAGGCGATGACGGCGAGGAGCTTTAAGTGAGTCCAGAACTGGTGGCGTTCTTTCAGGGCATAGAAGTCAGACGATTTGGTGGCTGTGAATGATGCTTGCTGGAGTGAAAAGGCGACTGAGGCAAGTACCCATGGCGGAGGCGCTCGATAATCTTGTAAGTAGTGCATACAACGAGCAGAACGAGCATTCCCTTCCGCGAGCTGTGAGATTGATTATTGCAAGAATCGCGCTATTAGTCCCGTACCTTCACCTATGTGCAGCCGCAGTAATGAAGGCCGCTCCGTGCCGACGAGGCCCAAAGGCTTGTGAAGATACATAGCATTTCTAGCGCTTCAGCTCTGCCTCCATCTTCCTTATTCCCACTTCAGCACCTCGCCCGCCCGATCGAATCTACCCGTCAGCGAGTCTCTATCCCTTCACATCGTACCCAGAACCATGTCCCAAGGCCAAGCAATCGCCGACGCAATCGACCGCTACAGCCGCCCAGCCAACCACTTCCCCAAACCACGACAGCCATCAGCCCTCGTCAAAGTCTCCACCAGCATCGGCATCGCTGCGTCTAACCTTCTTTCCATCGCGCAGAACGCCAAAGCAGGAACGTTCGTCTTCGTTGTCACGGTCCATGATTTCCGCAGCGCGGTGGCTTGTTGTAGGAGTATTGGGGTGTTCAATGACCATGATGTGGCCAGGCAGGGACTGGAGGCGGTGTTGACGGAGAAGAGGTATGGTAATGCGAGAGTCTGGAGGAGAAATATCGATGAAGGAGACGGTGGAGGAGACGAGGCAGCCAGAAAAGTGCATGTTCACGATGTTGTTGGCGTGGTAGCGAAGATGAAGGTCAAGGGAAGTGGGGTAGTGAATATAGGGTAGTACTCTGGCTCGATTCGGCCGCATTGTTGGTCACGAGCATACTGATAGCATTATGCGCGATGTGGTGGACTGCCCTTTTTGTTGTGACAATGGCACAGCAAGCCTGTAGTAATCAGGCGAGAATGCTACAAGTCTTGTCCATCTGCAGCTCCAGCGCAGCTTGCGCGACGATACTGCCAACTCGCAATGTGTCCTCCACATCTGGTCGGTGAATGCAGCAAAGCCGGCTTGAGTTTGGACCGCTTTTGGCACATGCAGAACTTTTCGCATCACGCATCTTTACAAACACTACTACCTCGCGATGATCTATAAGAATATACACAGTCAGCACAACAATCGCAGAAAGTCCACCGTAGCACACCAAAATTACCCGGGAGACACCGACACAGTATCAGGACCTTCCACCAACGTGGGAAATCCTCCTTCCCTCGTCGCATTACACCCAATCTTTCTCTCCCAATAAATGATACTATTGCACACCATAAAGCGCGACCAACACTGACCACCCAATAGCTTTCTTCAATATCATGGCACCTACTTCCCTTGCTTCCACTGTCCCAGCCGCAAAGAAACCCGAGACCCTGCACGCGGCCATCGGCACCGTTCTCTACCTCCAGTCGCGCAAGGAGATCTACGGGTACTGCAACGTAGTCTTCGGCGAGGCTCAGACAACCAGACTCAGAAGGTATGCGCCCCTAATTGCATCACATATTACTGCTATAACTCACTACCGACTACTAGGACCGCGAAGAGTAGGAGACATGCCAATACGCGATGGACGGCCCCTAGGGCCCAGCTCCTGCAAACCGCAATGCGGCTCGCGTCTACGCCGCTCCGATCGATGGCGGGCGAGGAGGCCAATGCGAAGGCTTGGAAGAAGGTCATCGCCTCGATGAATTTTCTCATGGAGGACTTTGAGGCGGACGTCAGTAATTTCGTGCGGGCTTGTGATCTGAGGGGCACAACGTAGATGAATTGAAGGAATGAAGAGAAGCGTTGCTCTAAATAGGTACGTACTCACCTGGGCGCAACAGCAGGTGACAGGCACGAGGGGGTGACTCAGAGTGAATAGGTCACAGGTCCGTACCCGTGCACAAGCTGGTTATATAGCGGTCTTTCTTCCTTCATAGACCTCTCTCGATACCAGGCCCCTGCACCACACATCAAGTTTCTATGCTGCACGTACCTGCTCTCGCCCTTCCAGCTCGACGACAAGACGTCTGCATCATGCACAGTGCCCTCCTCCCTCCCGTCATCTCGCGCCAAGATCGAATTCCTGCAACTTCCTCAAACGGTCTATATCCCTCATCTTCCCCTCCCAGCCCCTCTCGGGCCACCCAGCCGGTAATGTCAACGTGAAGTTCCAAAAGTCCTGTCCACCATCCCACCTCTCCTTACAAAGCCCCTCCTCTCCACTACAGTCCAAATTACACACCCCAAAAGTCCTGCAATAACACTCCTCCGCATTTGGACAGTGCACCGCCTCGGCCCCAAACATAATGTGCCAAACATGTTCCATGACTCTCCCAATCATATCGCTCTCCACCTCAGTCTCAAGTAGCCAGCGCCGGGCAAGAATATACGTCGACAACGGCCTAGCGTGAATCCATTCTCTCGTCACCGCAAACTGCCCACAACACGCCACGCCAACTTCCTCTGGGACATGTTCACCCGGTAGCACAGCCTCAAACACCGACTTGTAGAGATACTCCTGCTCGATCGCATCCTCAGGCAGAGGCTTCTCATGATCAAAGGCATGCGGTCGTACTTGCATGGGACATCCCAGAGTCCAGGCACAGCGGAGATTTACATAGCCTTGCTGGAGGACGTAGGGAAGCCGGAGGCGAAAAAGGACCCGCAAACTGTCGTGGAGTGGGTCATCGGTGTGCCATTGGTAGCGACCTGCGTGGTGGAAGATGTTGATATCAGAGAGATTGTGGTAGTGCGTGATGATGTAGGTGAGGTAGACCATGGCTTCGTGACCTTTATTTTCGGGGACGGAGTAGGGTGTGAGGGGATCGTCGACTATGTAGGTTAGAGTTCGCCAGCGTTTGAAGTGAGAAGTCCAGGAGGGGTCTTCGCAGGCTGTGCGGCCGAGAATGAGGGAGACTGTGGGTGAAGTGTTGTGGCCGGCGAGATATTTTGAAAGTCTGCTTCCTGATTCGGACAGTAGCGAGGGCTGCTCCGTGGCGTAGCTCCTGCTAACATCGAAGAGGCCACACGACATGACGCCGGCGATGATGAGCAACAGAATGGGTTTCGGCCGTGTCCATATCGAGCTGCGTGGCTGCTGCCTTTTGGGAAGCATCATCTTGCTATGTGTGAGTAGTGCTCCATTGAATGGTACAAGGAGGACCAAGGAAAGGAGGAGCAGATACGAAGCCTGCACCAGACGTCGCATAGGCGTAAAGACAGCAACAAAGAAGTTCCTCCTCCCTGGTTTCAGTCCCATGATAGGCGTGTAACACGAGCGACGGGCTGATGTGTTGAAGCTGTGCCTTCGTCATACATGGAATCTTGCAACGTGACCTGGTGGGGTGAGCTGGCAGCTTTGTGCCGCGTTATCGACATCTCGTGGATAGACGCAGTCTTCTCGGAAGGAGCATCGATCATTGGTTGCAGAGTGATGTTGAATAGTGGTAAGCAAGTAATCAAATGGACTGGAGCCGTCCGGCTGTGTGGCAGTGGATCGCAAGCTTTTGCTCCGGAAAGCTTGATGCCAACAGCGACAGTTCGCAACATGATACATAGCGACAGTGTTCGTTGTCATGGTGTTAGTCCATCTCCGACGAGCCTCTGATCACCACCAAAGCCACCGCCCCAACCACCCCAAGCCCCTGTCACACACATATCAGCCAAGCTCTCAGATCTCCCAATCCAATACCACCTGCTTTCCAGCGACTACACTTTCCCCTCAATCCCCGTCTGAATCGTCTCATGAATATCACCAGGCGTCATCTGAAACAGCAGCTTCGTCCTTGGAGCAACATCTTTCGCAATGTTGATGGTCTGCTCAAAATGTGGCGTCAAAGCGGGTGTAACATAAAGGAGGCCGCCACCGATGATAAGTGCGTCCCATGTACCCGTCTCCAGCTGTTCTTTGAGATTATACAGACAGCCTGGGAAGTCGCCAGGCTCGACGAATGTCAACTGCACTTCGTGGCCGGCTGCGCGAGCTCTGTCTGCGCCTTTCTTCACCAGAGCTTGGACTTCTTCGTTGCTGACTGAAGAGTCGGTTGGATGGCCGGCGAGGCCGAAATTGTGGAGAATTTTGCTTTTCGGTGGCGATGCCATGATGGTCTGCCTGGAGTTGAAGGTGGTATTGTATCACCGTGGAAGAAGGCATGTATCTTAAGGACTCCGACAAAGATGGATAGATCCTTCAGGAGCGAGCTTACGTCAGCTCCCACGGATTTCCAGCCCGACACCGCGCAGCCAGCCCCTCAGCCTTCCCCATCTCTCTCGAGACACGCCTCACTCCTCGCCCACCACACCCCTCCTCTTCTTCATCCCGTTCCTCCTATCCATTCCCCCAAACCCTTTCCTTCGATTCCCCTTCACATCTCTCCCCTCTTCAATAGCCAGCATCGCTTCTCGTTTCTTATCGCCCACAACATTCAGCGCTTCCTTGATCACTCTACTTTCCACATTGATCTTCTCCTCCGCATAAGCCTCCATTTCCCTCCCGACACGTTCCTCTATGGCTTTCACCAGCTCCACATCTCTCTGTCCGACCAGTGAGATGGAAGTACCTTTTCGTCCCGCGCGAGCCGTACGGCCGACACGGTGGATGTAGTCGTCGGGGTTTCGGGGGAGGTCGTAGTTGATTACGAGACCTACGTCGGGGATGTCAAGACCGCGGGAGGCTACGTCGGTGGCGACGAGGATTCGGGCTGCGCGGGCGCGGAAGCGGGCGAGGTTGTTGACTCGGTCGGTATGTTGTAGTCCTGAAGCACGATTATCAGCTCGGTTCGAAAAGCGCGTCATGCTATGGTGCATCTCCAACGAGATTCTGAGTTCTGAGCTGCGGTCAGGCTGTCGCCGCTGTCAAGCGAGACGTACCTGAATGTAGCGCGGTAACCCTATGTTCCAGCAACCTAAGCAAGTACTCCAGTAGATTCGCCGTTTCCGTGCGATTACAGAAGATGATCGTCGTCTTCTCCACGTTCGCTGGTGTCGAGAGCAGTACGTGAAGATATTTCTCCTTGTGAAGCACATTCACCAGCTGATACGTCTGCCTGAGGGTATCCGGAATGGCAAGACTGTCGATGTCCACTTCGCATACGAAGACAGGTCGTTGCCCCTTCGCTCGTGGCATCTCTTTCAGTGCGCGGACTTCTGGCGTCACGGTGGCGGTGAAGAGGCAAGTCTGACGTTGCGACCCTACAACACAACAGGGTGTCAGCTGTGGCTGCAAAACAGAAGCAATGGCGTGGAAACATCTTGTTGCGTAGCGGTACAAGCGCCTCGTGCTGTGCATGCTTCACACACCACTAAGCTCCACGCCACGAGTTACTCACCTGGTGGAAGGTAGTCAAGACACGTTTCGACGTCCTCGATCATGCTGCCTTTCGTACCACTAGCCAACAGCCTATCCGCCTCATCCAGCACCACAAACCTAACCTTCCTCAACCCCTTGACCGTATCCTCGCCCGAATTTTTCACATGATCCGCCAACCTCCCCGGCGTGGCAATCACCACATGCGGCCTTCTTGACAACTCAAGCGCCTGCGTCCGCATATCCGCCCCTCCAGTGACCAGCACGCATCTAATCCCCTGACTCCCCCCGATCGCCTGGAACTGCTCATATATCTGGAGAGCGAGCTCACGCGTAGGGGTGAGAATCAACGCGAAAATTCCACTCGGCTGCCGAGCCCAAGTTTGAAGGATTGGGAGCGCGAAAGAGATTGTTTTTCCTGAGCCGGTGCGGCTGCCGCCTATGCAGTCGCGACCGGAGAGGATTTGAGGGATTGTGGCCTTTTGGATGCGGGTCGGATATCTTATGGACATGTGGGAGAGGGCGGAGAGCAGCCATTTATCGGTTCCTAGGTCTGTGAATGTTGAGGTGGAGTCTTTGTCAATGGCATCTTGGATCGAGGTGGGGAGGCGCTCCAGGTCTTGGGCTATGTCTTGAGCGGCAGATTGCACTGCCGGTGGCGCGGTGCGCTTTTTTATGCGTGAGATGCCAGCGACATGAGCAGTGCTGGTCGCAGGCAATTTCTCAGTTTGGCCTCTCTCTGAGACATCGGATTCGTCTGAGTTTGACGCTTCGTCTTCGGAAAGTCGTCTTCGCTTCACGGGTCTCTCCATTTTGGTGATGTTCTGTGGTACTGTTAAGGGAACCGAGGTGTGATCGTCGTCCACACAGGTCGAGAAATCTCGACGCGCCACAAAGGACCCTGCATCGGGCTCAGCTCCGATCCGATTTTGCACCCAGAACTTCGCTCTTTTTGTCTTCTCTGCTCACAACACCCATATTGGTATCACAACATGGCTCGTAATCCTGGAGAGCCTGCTGCCAAGCGCACGAAGCTCGACCTTGATAGCGACAGCGAAGGCGATAGTGGCGTCCAACTTGAACCGAACGGGTTCAAGATCAACGAAGACTATGCGAAGCGCTTCGAGCACAACAAGAAGCGCGAGGAGAAGCACAGGCTGGAGGACAAGTATGGCAGCGCAAGCCTGGGCAAGCGAAAGGACCGCGACGAGGAGGAAGAAGATAGCGAGGAAGACAGCGAAGACGACGAGAGCGAGGACGACGATGCAGCCTTAGCCACCGAGGATGTCGATCAGGAAATCTTCGCGACGCTGGAGGCGATCAAGAAGAAGGATCCGCGGGTGTACGATGCGAATGTGAAGTTCTACAGCGAATTTGATCCCGAGAGCGTGACGGCTGGAGCGGAGAAGAGGGAGAAGCCCATGTATCTGCAGGAGTATCAGCGAGAACGTCTGCTCAGTGGTCACGCTGGCGGCGACGATGAAGAAGAGCATGTACCGACGTTTCAAGAAGAGCAAGATCAGCTGAGGCGACAACTTGTTGGCGAGATGCACAATACGATCCCTGCAGATGCTGATGGGGAAGACGACGACGGCGACTTTATGGTCAAGAAGAAGAAGTCAAGGCACGACGATATGCCAGGTCTACCGAAAGAGACGAAGCTCAAGAAGAAGATCACAGACGAGGACATCAAGACTGCAGACAAGGATCCTGAGACATATCTCTCCAACTTCATGCTCGCACGAGCCTGGTTACCTGGCGACGGTGCACGATTCGACCCACTAGAGTCCGACGACAGCGAAGATGACATTCGCGCCGAGGAGTTTGAGACAGCGTACAACATGCGATTTGAGGACCCCAAGACTGCAAATGAAAAGCTGCTGTCCTTTGCTCGTGATGTCGGCAAGTATGGTGTGAGGCGAGAAGAGAAGAACGCTCGTGCTCGGGCGAGAGAGCGAGAACGCGAGGCAAGAGAAGCAGAGAAGCGGGAGCGGGAAGAAGAAAAGGCCCGGCTCAGGAAGCTGAGGATTGAAGAGGCAGAAGAGAAGGTCAAGCGGATCAAGGAAGCCGCCGGACTGCGAGGGAAGGCGTTGGACCTGGATGAGTGGCGAGACGTCATCGACGGAGACTTTGATGACAGAAAATGGGACGAGGTCTTGAAGAAGCGGTTTGGCGATGACTACTACAACGAGGACGATGCTGTCAGCTCAGCAGATGAAGAAGGCGACAGCAAGAAACGCAAGCCCAAGAAGCCGAAGTGGGATGATGACATCGATATTGATGATCTCGTCCCCGACTTCGACAAGATCGCAAAGCCCGCAGTCGCTCTCTCGGATCTAGAAGACGACGAAGAAGGCGGGGCTCCCGTTCCTGCGGACTCAGATGATGAAGAAGCCACGTCCAGCAAAAAGAAGAAAACCAAAAAGGACCGCGAAAAGGAAAAGTCCGACGCCAAGCGCGCTGCCCGCCTCGAAAAGAAAAAGATCGAAGACCTCGTCGACTCCAACCTCGCCGTTCATGACCCTGCTCTCACCTCGGCAGCACCTGTTGGTTTCCGCTATCGCGAGACCTCACCCACAAACTTTGGCCTCACGGCCCGTGACATCCTGTTCGCCGACGATAGTCAGCTGAACCAATGGGCAGGTGTCAAGAAACTCCATGCGTTCAGAGATGAGGATCGCAAGAAGAAGGATAAGAAGAAGCTGTCGAAGAAGGCGAGGCTGAAGCAATGGCGCAAAGAGACTTTCGGCAAGGCGGACGAGCCCACTGGCGGGTTCGAGACGATTCTGGGTGGTGTCAGTGGTGCGAATGCGGTGGAAGTCGAGGCTGGTGAGGGGAACGTCAAGGAGGGCAGTCGGAAGAGGAAGAGGAATAAGGGGAAGGGTGCGAAGGCGTAGACCGACATGGCGCTGCAAAAGAAACTGTATACCATGTAACATCGAGTAGTGGCGCAAACCTCAGGACGTCAAGCGATGCAACCAATGGAACCCGTCCCTACTATACCTCTCCATTCAGACCCCGCCAAGCTCCGCGCCAAGACCCGCGCCAAGCCCCGCTTGTCAAGTCATGTCGAGGCACGTCCTACAGCGGAACACATCTCGTATTCCGTTTCGGCTCCCACCGACTATCGCTGCCGGTGTAGCTGAGGGGTGATGGAGTCTGATCTTGGCTCGCGGGCCTGTGCTTGGGGCGGGCGAGAGTGACTTCGTCACTGTCACCGGGCATGTCCCTAGGGTCGGATGGACAAGATCATATGCTGCCGTCACCGCGGAGTGCTCGTTTTCACGTGTACTGTATGCCTGGCTACCAATATGCGCCGACGCATGAGGACGGTGGCCAAGTCTCTGGGCGGTCAACAGAGCCGACAGTGTCCGCAGACTCTGCAGAGCGACGAAAACGAACTCGAAGGGCTCTCCGAATATGATCCTCTCACGGACAGCGATTGGACGCGACTGTTGCGTATCCGGGAGGATACTGAAGAAGATCTCTGCTTCGACCTTGACATTGTCGATCTGGCCAGGATGCCGCAAGCTGAAGCCGTGTCCTACATTTCGGGCGATCCTGATCGAAGTGAACCTTTTCACAACCCGTCAGAGGGCATGCTTGCTCGTTCGGCTTGGCCGTCCATAGAGGAGGCACTTGAAGAGGAAATTTTCGCAAAATATGCTGCATGCAGCGGAGCCCACCCATCTGTGGCGATACTCGAAGCAAATTTCGAGGCGTCTTTCGAACCCGCATGGTTCGCACGTACTTGAAACCTGCAAGGAATCCTACTGTCTAGGCGTCTCACCGTCCAAGCCGGTCGAGACACCATTCCCTTTCGCAGTCTCAAGGTACTAGTCCTCCTGGATCCAGCTCGGAGCAGCGATCCGACGAAGAAATATAGCCCAGTACCGCTGCTGAGCCAACCTCCCTCTGGACTGCCCAAGCTCTTCGAAATCATCTCTGCCGGAAAGACCACCCATCGTACGTGAATTACTCGGACAACAGCACGGCCAGTACCTTTCGGTGATGAATACTATTTCCATGACGACTGAGATCAAAAGCCATGGCAGAGGAGTAGTCTGCAGCCATGGCGTATTGACAACCTTCCTGACCGGCTAGACGTGGGGTTGGTTGGGGAGTGGTCGGCGGAGTGTTGGACAATGGTCGTTGTAATCAGTTTGTCGATGTCGATTATCAGAGTAATGTTGTCCGATTGATGTTGATCATCCGATCGATGCTTGAAATAGCTCCTATAATCATGTTGATTGTAGAACGGCGACAGAGAGAATGCAGGCAGTAGCTGCGATAGCTTTGATTTCTGGGCAAGGACATCACTCACAACGTGATCGCTGCTGGATGCTAATGCGAACCTGGATGGAGGGTACCAGCGTGGCTTCTTAACTTACCAGGTTTCCATGTCATCAACACAACCTCGCCACTATTCTCGTCGGTTCGCTCCTGGATCATGTTACTACATCTCCGTCTCAGCCTCGCCCTGCAGACCTTTCTCTGAGTCCGCGGGCCTTCAGCGACTAGCTTCTCCATCTTCATGATCCTTTCCTTCAACCGCGCATGCAATTGCTTCAACTCTTCGTCCTTGTTCTGCAGATGACGCTCCAGAGTTCCTAACTCCATCTCTTTCCTCGTTGACTTTGATAACCCATCATCCTTATTAATCGCTGTCGCCGAAACCTCATTCGTCTTGGCCGCACCTTCCAAGATGTGGACTTTCTCGACTATGGGATATGACCTCAGATTTACATTCAGCATTCGGATAGTCCACCTCTTGAACTTCTCGCGCCCCGTGGTATAGCTGCTCGAGCCTTTCCCGCTCACTAATGGACATGGGTCGAGAAATATTGGCACACCATTCGATGAAGTCGATCTCAACTAACATGCGTTCAGAGGCTTCGATCTCTCTCACGACCTCGCGGTACTGACCTCTTACACACCGGTAAAGATTTGGAATTCCTGGACCATTGAGCCATGCGAGTGTGCCAGCCAGCACAGCATTGATAGCGCCTAGGACTGTGACAAGGATGCAAGATATGGCGTCGGAAGCCGATCTTGCAGGCAAGGTGGCCGCAACGAGGACGTGCAGAAGATACAGAGGTAATTGGGAAAAGCTGTACATGACCCTCATCTTCATGTCCTCGCCAATGCAACGGGCGCACAGACCGCGGTTTCTATGGCGGTACGCCGCAGCTCGAGCAAGTCTGAAGATATCAGACATGACACTGGCCGGCAGCTCCTGCTTTGCGGAACCTTTGAGGCCAGCGCCGCCATATGGGGGGAACTGCATTCCGACTCGGGTCTGAAAGACCTCCAGTTCTGTTCCCCGGTGTTGTGTGTAGAACGTGCTACGCTGAACCTTGACATCTGCTTGTTCACGTTTCGCGTCTTGATTCCAGAGTTGCTCGTTGATCAGGGAGGACGCTACGGTACACATGCCGGCCTCTGTTTGCGACTATGACTGCTCATGAGAAGTATTGTACGCTATACCGTGGCCAGATCCTAGGTCGTCAGCCGACATCTCTCGAGCGAATATAGTAATGCGCCTGAAATTTTATCATGTATTGCAGTCGGCCGAGTGGGATGAGTATGAGCGACTACAATAGCAAGACCGCAGAGCATGCTCGGAAGTTGGGTTCACGTTGTCATGGAAATATGCCTGTGTCTGTGCAGTCCTGCAGATCTGAAACAATGTTGGCGTTCACGACATACGATAGCGATCAGACAGTGGTTGAGCAGCGTTGACGCAGGCCAAAAAACAGCTGCGGTGGTAGATATTGATCGTGCCGCTGCAGCCAGGTGACCTTGTCATGCTGAGGCAAAACAGCATCCATCTCCGCCGAACAGCACGTACCCCTTATCGCGATCTCTGGAAGGTTGTCAGGACTGGAGATGGAGGACTGCAGCTATACGACGCTTCAATTATGGACGATCATAGATCGCCGGCGCTTCCCATCCCCTCCCTCTCTTCGCTATCAAGTTCGGCCGTCACGGTACCTGTACCAAGTGCTGTACGCTTGCTGATGCCATGGACCTCCGGAATGCCATCACCATCGTGATGTAGAAGGCCTGACCGTGCTTTCTCCAGGCAGCTCTGGCTGACCAGTGAAGCATATTCCATCGTGAAACCAAGTAAGCTTCACGCTTACCTCTACAAACCGCTCAGCCAATTCTCTTGTTGTTCAAATTGCAGCGAGATATACATTTGCTCTTTGAAGCCGTCTTTGCGCCAATCGACGGCGGACGAACACGACAATGGCGATCAGCAGTATAGACTTACACCCACTCCGGTCCCGGTCTGGGTGCTGGCAGAGACCACAGAAGGCTCTGCTCTTGCTGGCGAACAGCTTGAAGCTAGGGGAAGAGGTCGAAGTGGACGAGGATCCAACCACCACAGTTATAGGAATGGCAAGCACTCCTCCAGCAACATTCTTGTATGTGCATCGGGATGCGCCACTAATGATGGTGAATCGCTAATTCCAATATGCGGGCCTGGAGTAAGCATCGCGAAACAGACCCACAGTATTTCGTACTCACCTGTCAGTAGTTGGTAACCACTGCGAGAGGTAAGCTTGAGGTACGCTGATTTCATTGCAGGTGCCGGAGCTGCCTTACCTTGGACAACAAGTGCCAGTTGCCACCTCGGACCCCACGAGTGCTGCCGCAGCAGTGTAAGTGAGAAAGACAAGTCCCGCTAGAAAGACAAGTCCCGGGAGCATAAAAGCGCTCAACTTTTTCGTTCAGGACAGAGGTGGGATTCGCGGTGAGCCAGAAACGCGATGGATAGCAGGCTGGATCGACGCCTCTCCAGAAGGTCCCCGTGAAGTACGGGCCGGACGTGTAGCTGGAAAAGCTCATGATGGTCCTTGTTCGCGGGTCAAATATCGTCGTTTGAGAGTATTGACGCGCTCTACTGCATGGTCGTATTTGCCTAGATGTCGCGATCCCAGCAAATGTCCAAAGCACGAGGCAGACGGCACGAACGTTTTTGTCAATGACGGCGTCATCGCACGGCTTAGGCAATACAAAGCACCATCTGTAGTGCTTACAGCTGTTCGAAATCTCAACGGCGGTCATGATGTCTGGCTTCTTTACTCCGTGTGCTTGATCGAACAGTCTCGATCTGACTGTGTGTCGATCTGGACGGGGGGAGCGAGGGTATGTCGAGAAAGCGATCAGCACGAACATACCCAGGTGACTTTATTCGTAATCACACGAACTGTTCGTTCCGTAGCAGGTTTACCTCAAAGTGATTCGACCACCGAATGTTGCAGATCGAGAAATCATGCTGCGTTTCGCTGTGCAGCATGCCGCAGTCTGGTATCCCCGTGATCCCAGATCGAGGCAGCCATGCACATCATTGCCACAGACAACATCGGCTCATGCCGCAGGTCTGTCACACATGGTTTGAGATGTCATCGTACAGTGCCAGGCCGAGACTCCATCCCATACTGAGTTTCGAAAGCGAGAAATGAAACTGCGATCTAGGAGTGACGAACTTGAAAAGCGCGGGCTCCTGCCCATTCTCCAACGCCATCCAAATTGTGCAACCGTCCAGAACCTAAGACAGATGTGACCGACCCATTTTCCTTACTATGAGCCTTTATATACCTCCTGCCATCGCCCCTCCTCCACATCACTCATGCCAACGACGCTCGACGTAACCAATTCTGTCGGGCAATTAGATCAGTGGTAGATCGCTCGTTTCGCAGCTTTCTCACAGCAAACGTGAACTACGAGAGGTCCTCGGTTCAACCCCGGGATTGGTGAGCGGATCTGTCGAATATGGCGAAATGATAGCAGAGGCTCATCGATGTCTAGTCCATCCAGTACAGCGGTTTCTTTTGGTTGGTTGATACGACATATCGGGCAAGTGGCTCGAGAGACCGGGTCGTGAGAGACAGACCTTTGGGAGTCTCGCGGTGCTTTGGCTCGGGCCCGTTTGATCCTGTATGGATGGCGAAGTCATCATCGTTCGTCCAGGGGAACTCCAGAAGTGGAACCCGTCATTTTGTCTTCTATGATTTATGCAGTAGCAGGACAGCGCTATCTGCATCCCGTGCGGCCTTGCTCAAACACCATAACTCCTCGCTCGCCTGTGCTGGGTATCCCGTCTATGTTATGCTCGCTTATGATTCATGTCCATCTTTTCGTGCTCAGGCATCGTTCTTATCCCAGCGATGAGCCTCGTCACCACCCTCCCAAACCTTCTCGTTGTATCCCACAGCCTCCTTGACTGCTCGCATGAACTCCTCGTTGCCCATGTTCTTGCCCTTGTCGTCACTGAGCTTGATGGCGTATCTGCCGTTCGCACGACTGAGCTTGATGACGATGTTCAGTGGTATGCTCTTCTCCTTGGTCGTCAAGTGCTGGAAGTCGTTGGTGAAGAAGGTGCCTACGCCGAAGCTAGGAGTGAGACCGGCAGCCTCGGTGGCTTCCTTGTACTGAATGCAACGGTCGATGTTGAGGCTGTCCGAGAAGACGATGGTCTTCTTGTCCTTGATACCTTGGCTGTCGTAGTACTGACGCATCATCTTGATGTACTCGACTGGGTCACCAGAGTCTTGACGCACACCAGTGAAGATGTGCGCATAGTTTGGCTCGTCGCCGTGGATGTTGTCGGTCTCGCCACTCTTGGGGGCGGGCTGAGAGAACGCTTTGAGGAAGTTTGGAGTGCCAAAGGTATCGGTCAGTGCGATTGCTAGGACGCCACGTCCGAAAGTGCCGGTCCAGTACTGCATCGCGGCCTCGTTTGCGTTGGCGTAGTCCTGTGTGATGGCAGCGATGCCCATGAACCACTCGTGAGCGACTGTTCCGACTGGGTCGACGCCATACTTCATGGCCATGTGCACATTTGATGTACCTGTCCACTTGCCCTTCCAGCCTTTGCCGTTGCTTTCTGCCTCTTTCTGAGCTTGGATCAGGCCCTCCATGACCATCTCGTGTGTCATGTAGTCTCTCCGCCTCCGGCTACCGAACTCGCTGAATACGCACCCCGCTTCAAGCAGACGCTCACCCTTGTGCTTCGCCTTCTCCACCTGTCCTTCATGATTCCAATCGGTATCCACGAACTTGAAGTACGCCTCAGAAATGAGCGCAAGCAGCGGAATCTCGTAGAGGATGGTCTCCTTCCAGACGCCGTGCACTGAGAGATCGATGTCTCCAGGATGGTCCTCTGAGATGTCGCCGGTCTTGACAGGGGTGAATGTGAGCTTGACCTGCTCCGACGGGTGTAGACGGAATGTCTTGAGGTACTCCAAGTACTCGTTTGTCAAGTACGGGCACGTCTTCTTCAGCCAAGCAATCTCTTCGTCCGTGACCTTGATGTTCTCCAGCTTATCTATCTGCTCTTGTAGCCATGTGAACGCCTTCTTAGTCAGGCGCTTCTCTGGGGTGCGGTTGGTGAACTGGTAGCTGACCGGCGTGTCTGGGAAGTACTTGAGCACGGCGCATTGCATCGTGAGCTTGTAGAGGTCGGTGTCGAGGAGGGAGAATATGCCCTCCGGCGTGTCGCGGCCATCGATCGGTGCCATGTCGTTGGTGGTGTTGAAGTACAGTCAGGCTGTGGAGAGGCAAGCGAGTGTTGTTGCTTGCTCTACGCCTCGGTTGGTGGGGCAGATAAGGCTGGCGTGGAGGTGATACGAGGCGTCGTTGGAGGCTGCTGGCTGGTGGCTGCTAGCTGAGCTCAAAGAAGGTACCTCTCTCATCATAGTGCTGCGAAGTGAACGAATGCAATGATTGTCTGCACTAGCACATGCTTGCTGACGGGAAGTGAAGTGAGTCAATGTTTGTCTTTGCAAACAACTCAGCCACTAAAAGATAGTGGGGCATTGTGCATAACTTTGGTGATCCCTTTCGGCCATGACGTAGAACTATCCCGGCCTAAACTCCAGTCAAGGCCAAGCTCAAGCTGCCATGCGGACTGTTCCTAAATCATTGCCGACCTTCTGGCGCTGGGAAGCAACACATTTCTGCACACGCACCGACATGGTTCTCGGGCGCATCTCATAGCAGTCGCATTGGCATCGTATACCCCCATATACCGGTGACAGATACACCAGCACGACAACGCCGTCCCCAGACTGCCGCGCCGGCCTCATCTCCTAGCACTCTCTCAAGATGCTGCGGTGGTATGAGCACCTCGACGACCACCAAAAGATCTGACCTCTAACAACCTTTCTCAGGTACCAAGCCAGACTGGCCTCCTCCCCACTCCTCACCCAATCCATAACCACCGCCGTCCTCTTCGCAACCGGCGACACAATGGCGCAACAACTCGTCGAAAAGAAAGGCCTCGCCAACAACGAATGGGCCCGCGCCGGCCGCATGGCCCTGTACGGCGGCTGCGTCTTCGGTCCCGCCGCAACAAAATGGTTCGGATTTCTGCAGCGAAACATAAACATCCCCAACCGACCGAATGCGACGATCGTAGCGAGAGTTTTGACGGATCAGACAGTTTTCGCTAGTACGAATCTGTTCTGCTTTCTGTCGAGTATGGCGTTGATGGAGGGGACGGATCCCGGGGAGAAGTTGAAGCAGAGTTATGGGACGGCGTTGCAGAAGAATTGGATGGTGTGGCCGATTGTGCAGGCTACGAATTTTAAGTTTGTGCCGCTGGAGCATCGGGTTTTGGTTGTGAATGTGGTGTCCTTGGGTGAGTATAGTTATGGACATGAAAGGTTGGTTGCGGGGTGCATTGCTGACATGACATTCTAGGATGGAACTGCTACCTCAGCTACCTCAACAGTGCTCCTAGTGGAGATCACAACAAAGAGGGCGGCGAACTTCCTCCATCATGAACCTACGCCGCGACCGATCACCTGTGATCCTTCGGGATACTTTTGTACAGTTCTACATACCTTGAACCCTTGATGGCATTAGCGAGGCGTTGAGATAGAATGACGTGTGGCTGCGTGACAGCCGGCCGCCTTCGAGAGCAAAAGTTGGATCAATAGCATGCAGCGATTACTATGAAGCTGCCTTGGCTTGAGCCTTCTCCTCCTCTTCGATCGTTCTGGTCTTGAGTTGGAGAGCATGAATGCCACCTTCCTGGGCAAGTTCATCCTTGAGCAGTGTATAGACCATCCGGTGGCGGGCTGGTTGCATTTTGCCCTTGAAGGAGTCCGAGACGATGTTGACTCTGTCGAGATCATCAGTGAGAGTTGGGGAAGGGAAAAGACGGATTGGTACCTGAAATGGGTCTCCTTCGATGTCACGCCTTGCATCGCTTGATGATGCGAGTGTTTGTGTGAGTCGTTGAAGATTTCGAGGGAGGTTGGTGTGAGTGTCTGTGTAATCTGTGGTATCATCGTCAATGCCAGCAACGCTATCAATGTCATTAGAGCATCCATTCTAGTTGCGAGGCTTTGGTGACATATCGAAATATATAAATTGGACTCACCTTGCTTCGAATCGCATCCTCCATCGGCGTGGGCGAGGCCATTGCTGCGAAGGTTCGTCTTTGCGCGAGACGTGAGGTATGCCGCAACATTAGAGGATCTCAGCAGAAGCAAGGTATATTTTGATGTCGCAAGCACACAAGTCAGCAAACATCTGAAGAGGCGTGGTTGGTGAAGATGCAGTGGAGACACGGTAGAACTACTGTCGGAGGTTTCACATGCCGATCTGAAGTGACCTCACCTTCGATCTCCTACCACACCCACACCATACACCAACACCTACAGAACCACTACTACTCTCCATATCCCCACCTCTGCACAATGCGAATACATCAACGATGCCACCAATCCGCCGCTACCTCCGCATAACCAAATTCTCCGTCCTCGAAGTCCGCATCTACCTCCACAAACCCTCCGACGCCTCCTGGCTGCTCTCCTCCCGCGACAACGTCCTCTCCCGCATAATCCAAGAAATCCGTCCCAAAGTTCTCCCCAAACTCCGCGAGGAGAACGAAATCGCGAAGCGCAAGGGCTCGAAGAAGAAACGGAATATCAAAGATGTGGTTGCAACGTCCGAGTTTGAGGTTGCGATTTTCTTGAAGGAGACGAAGGGTCGGCATAGTTTGCTTACAAAGGAGAAGGAGTTTGCGAAGAAGGAGAGGATTAGGGGAAATGGGGGAAAGCTTACTGGGTGGCTAAATACTAGTGATAATCCCATCCGGATCGATGAGGATGAGGTGCCGCCGGAGGTTTTGAGCGAGGAGGGGGAGGGGGATGTAGTGGCTTTGAATGATATACCTGAAGCTCCTGCGAAGAAGAAGAAGACGCAGGGTGAGGAGGACGGTGAGGAGGAGGATGCGCTGTTCGTGAGTTCGAGTGATGAGGAGTTCTTTGCGACGCAGCGGGCGAAGCCGAGTAAGAAGAGGAAGCGGGCACAGACAGAACCAGGGATCGAGGACGCAGGGGATGAAGATAAGCACGATGACAAGAAAAAGCTCGGACTGAATACATCTTATGATGGTTTCAGCATCTATGGCAGGATTTTGTGTTTGATCGTGACGAGGAAGGGGAAGAAAGCGGCGACGGCTCAGGCGCCAGTGGGCGGGAGTCAGATGATGGAGCAGTGGGTCAGTACGCAGGCTGCGCAGGATGTGGGCGGCGGGGATGATGGGGACGGGTGAGGTGCAGAATGGAGGAGCATGATGAGATGAGGAACGAGATATGAAACACGATATACAACGGCAGTGAACCACGGCACACATCCGGAAACTTGCCAAACCGACACGCTGAAATAGGTGTGAAATCTGGCGGGATGTCGCTACCCAACTGACCACTTTTCCCAACTCTGGCGCCATGGGCCTATCAGGAACGGCCATATTCCAAGTCACAACAAGTCCGGCCCTTTGCGACGAAGACAAACGGATGAGGCACATGTTAGAGCTCACCAGGGACAAAAAGTGGGCATAAATGGTATCGAACCAGTGACCTCCCGCGATCTCGACCTCACGCCATCTCCCGAAGGACGATAGTCCTGGCACATGCCAGTGGCATTTGCGACAGAGGATGTCCCGTCGGACTATGATGCGGGCGCTCTGCCACTGAGCGTTATACCCGAAAAGGGATTGAAGCTCTTCTCAATTTCCGTGGAGGGACGGATTATGAGCGGGTATATGTGGGCTCAATGTTGCTATGGGACACGTCGAGAACATGCTTTTGCATTTTTTAGGCCTATACAGGTCTCATCTTGATGCGATGAGGCTTGGATCCAGGTTTTCGATAACCTGTTCTACGCAATAAGCGCCGATATTCAGCACCGCAATCATACTGCATACTTCGGAATCGATGCATTATGCATTGATCAGCCAAACATGCCAGAGCGCAAAGACCGCGTCCAAAGAATGGGCGCCGTCTACTCCAGCGCAAAAGCAGTATACACCTGGCTAGACCCCGAGGCCCACGAACCCAAAATCGCGCCTTCATCGAGATTATTCTTCGTACGGCTGAGGATACTTCAACAGAGAACGATCCACCGGATCGAAGAACCGCCACAGCAATCGGCATTCTCGCTTCACGCCCCTGCTTTGACCGCGCCTGGGTAATTCAGAAACTCATCCGCGCGCGCAAACTCCTTAACCTCTGCGGACGCTTCTCCTGCGATAGGTCCGCCCTCGAGACATGCATCAAATCCATTGAACAATACTCCCATCTTGACTGCGACTACACCGTTGGCGTCAATAAACTGCTAGGTGGTCGTGGCGCGCATCCGAACCGAGGACCCAATCCCGCAGCACTCGGACCGTGGAAAGGGTTCTCTGAGTGCATGATCATGTTCTCACAGGCGAAGTGTTTTGATCTAAGGGATCGGTGTTTTGCGACGCTGGGGCATCCTTGGATGGAGAGTTTGCCGAGGGATGTTATAAGGGTGGATTATGGGTTGACGAAGGAGGAGGTTGTGGTGGCGAAGGTGGAGGGGTGTGAGCAGATCTGCCGGTGAATTACTCCCATGGAGACAATTATGTTGTTTATTACTCCTATAGGGACTATTATGCAAAAATTACTCCTATAGGGATGATAGGGACTGCTAAATTACTGCTATAGGGACACATTATAGCAGCTGTCGGGATAGATTATATAATTATCTCTAAACAATAATATTTTTTATCTTTAAAACATTATGTTATATAGAAAATATATGTTTTAGGACTTTAGCAATAGGTAGATTATATATAGCGTTAATAGATAAAAAGTTATTATATAAATCCTAAAAATTTCGGATCCTAAAGATTTAAGTTTATAGTAAATCCGAGAGGTAAATGCTTCGTAAAGTGCTATAAAACATCGGGCTATAGCCTTATCGCACCGAAACAAGCGATTGCGATCGTACGTTACGACTTATTAGGCGAAAGAGCGATAGCTATTTAGTACTGCTAAAATGTGTCCCTACGGCAGTAATTTAGCATCCCTACCGGTCCCTACGGTAGTAATGTATGCATAATGGTGCCTATAGGAGTAATAAACAACATAATTGTCCCCATAGGAGTAATTCACTGGCAGACCAAACTTATCGAGAGGGTTGTTGCGGCGAATGAGTAGAATGAGGAAAATGATATGTTTGTTCAGGGGAATTCGCAGCAGATGATTTTGACGATATGTCAGGCAATGGCGGATCATAAGCAGAGGGAGTTGGAGTTGTCTCAGGTTCGGGTGCTGGAACAGGCTGAGTGGGATCGTTATCGGCTGCCATGTCGATATTTCCGGGATCAGGTCGGGTGGTTGATTGCTCAGGGCCGGTACTAACGTTCTTGCTTCAGCTTGAGAGGAGATACACATCACTGGTGGCATGGATGAGGAAATTAACGAGGATAATGATAAACAGTAGATGATAAGGGTCAGGAACCTCTACCTTGATCGCGTCGCACAATCGACATGGCCAGCTTCCGATATCGCCCGAGAACTGAGTGCCTGCATGGCAACGACTCTTGACCCTATTGCTCACTTGCAGTACCGTTTCTGCCTCTCAACGCCTGTCGCTCTGTACATGTTCTCATACAACACAAGAACTCCATCGGGCCTCAAACCTCAACCTTGAGATCCTCCTTCTGCGCGGTGTCGCTCTTGTCCAGTCGAGGGGACGAGAGAAGAGATGGCTTCGCCTTCCTCCATTTCCAGCCCTGCCATTGCACGAACACGATTGGAATCCAGCTGACCACGAAGATGACACCAGCCATAAGCCCTCCGCTACCAGAGCCACCAAGTGCAGTCAACATATCCGGAAACCAGAAAGGCCCGATGAAGCCCCAAGTCTGTCGAACCACATTCACGAAGACACCAATACTGGCGCTCTGCTCAATGTGACTGTCGATACAGTACGTTACGATCACTGTCGTGACGATCTGGTTGCCCACAGCAGCGATCGCTACACCAATGATCGGTGTGACATTCCATTGGTCCTGGGCAGCTTGCTCATACCGTACGCCAAATACGATCACACCGACCATTGCTAAGAGGAATCCAAGGTAGCTCAGCCATAATCTGTACTCCGGCTGAGGCGCTTGATTAAGAGCATTCGCCTTCCTCCGCATCCAGAAGTCACTGAGCCTGCCGCCGATCTGCTCGCCGATCACACTTCCGATAATTATTCCAAGGAACTGGAGTCCGATCTGCTGAGCATTGAATCCGAACTTCGGCACGAAAAGCTGTGGGATCTCAACTGTCATCAAGACGCTCGTGAAGCCGAAGACGATGGCGTATGCGCAAGCTGGGATCACGATGGTGGGATACCTGAATAGCGAAAGCGGCTGGATGAACTCATAGAAGCTGATTGGGCTCGGGTCGATTCGGCGGAATTGCATGTACTCTTGCTTGAAGGCGGATCCTCGGTGATCGACGCCGCGACGGATGTAACGCGTCTCTGGACCAAGGAAGATGTAGGCGATGAACTGGAGTCCATTGATGATTGCCAGGACCCAGTAGATCCAGCGATAATTTCCCGTCTGTTCGGCAACGAAGCCCATGATGAAGGGACCGCCTGGGGGACCTATGATCGTGGTAAGTATCGGGTGCGTGAGGAGGACCTAGATGACATACCTAATGTTACCAGCAGCGTCCAAACGCCCATGAACTGTGCGCGCTGACGCTGGAAGTACGTCTCAGTCACAATTCCACTTCCAATCGCAATCGCGGGACTGATGAAGAACGCTCCCAGCGCACGACACGCCGCCATAGATCCGTAGCTACGGGCCAGAGCACATCCGACATTGAACAGAAGCGATGATATCGTACTGATAAACCACACTGGTCGTCGCCCATACCTATTCGCAACAGGTTTCCAGAACAGAGGCGCAAAGCCCAGGACGACGATCTGCATCGAAGTCAGATAACTTGCTTCTGTGATACTCGTCTCGAACTCTTCGGCGATGCTCTCGTAAGCTGGGATTATGGCTGCCGCTGTGAAAGTCGTGATCATGGCGTGAAATCCAACAATGATTAGGTTCGCCATTTTCTTCCATTCTGGCCAGTTGTAGGGATCCGCTGGGTCGTCTGATGGGATTGGATCGAGATCGAGGGTGCCATGTCGTGCAATCAGGTAATCGCGATGTTCTCGTGACAGTGATGCTGCGGCGCCGAGGCTGATGTTCGTGGCTCGATAGCCGGTCTTGAAGTCTGAGATGGGCTCGACTGGTACGTCTGAACTTGCATCGTCTTTGAGTGTCTCGGTTGGCTCTTGTGCGTTTGTCTTCCCGATCGCTGGCGCAAAGTCCTGTTGTCTTGTCCTGGTTGCCATTGTCGTGGAATTCAGAAGAAGAAAGAAGGGCGAACCGACCTGCAGACTTTTCCCCAACTTCACACCAGATGTATTTTCTCTTCCATCAGTTCTGGCTCAACACACACTCCCCCCATCCTCAAAGCAGCAATAAGGCCAAGCGGCGTCCGTCTAAAACAGTCCAGATACGAAGATACGAGTTCCTTCGCCAGCAGAGTAAAGTGGAACCAAAGAGAAGAATCGCTTACATCCTTGTCCGACGCCTCGCTGTATTAGTAGAGTAGTCCATCGTACCGACGACACACAACTCGCGAAGCAACGACAGCTGCTCGAGCCCCTCATGTAAAGCAGGCACTTTCTCCATCTTACCTCCACACAGTACATGTGCAACAATTCCAGCTGCCGTAAATGTTCTCCGAGAGCCAAAGAGGTCCATCTGCATCACCATGAAGTGGAACCGGTGTGGAGCGTCAGAAGAAGTTGGTGAGTGGAGTTTGAAGAGCCTTGCGGCCGAGCACAAGCCGTTTAGCAGTGGTCGTCAAGCCTTGGCTTGGCCCCGGTTGCTAAATTTTCGAAGAAGATCCTTCTTGTGATTGGGCGGGTCCACTTTCCAATACGGGAATGAGCGCATTGGTCAGATCTGCACTTCACTACTTCGATTTCTCATCGGTGGTCTCCAAAATCTCGAGAAAGCATCGTGCTTGGCTGAGCAAGTCTATTGCCGGCGATGCGGTCCCTGAAAAAGTCGTGGGTACGACCAAATCAGCGAAAAGCTATTACACTGCATAAAGTGGTTCTGAAGTACAACTTTCCGAAGTGAATGAAATGTCCGCGACGGAGGCCATAAAATGTACCATACAGTGCGATGTCACCTCGCTGCCCGGTAAAGACTTCAGCATGCTCATCGCCTACATACGCTTCATTCCAAGCAAAATCTGCCGAGCTTCTTCTCAACCCTTCACTTCGGTGCTGCGCTGGCTTGATGCTTCCACCAGGTAGTATTTTGCCGGCCTGTCCCCCGGGTCAGCAACCGACAAGTTGGACCACCATCAATGCGCATATTTCCACAAGTCAGTAGATACTTGACGGACTTGGCCGGAGCTCTGGACCAGCTGAAATCTCACTTCGCCTTCCGCTTCGAGATGCGAACCTCCAACCCTTGTTGCACCACGAAGAACGTAGAATGATACTTCAACTCTTCGTTCGGTCGCAGCAACTCGAAGTTGTAGTCGCGGAAGAGCAGTGGCAGTGTCTTGTTCATCTCGAGAAGTGCCAAGTTCTTGCCAATGCATAGGTGGCTACCACCTCCAAACTTTCCTAATGTCAACGAAAAGCGTGGCCGTACCATCAGCTCGTAAAGCCTTACCTGGAACATGAATCTCTCCATCATCTTGGCATCGCCTTCGATCCATCGCTCTGGTCGGTATACTTCGAAGTCATCGCCGAAGATTTTGTTGCGATGCACAACCCAGCCATTCAGGGCGACTCGAGTTCCTCCGGGCAGACGGTGCCCGTCGATTTCCGCTCCTTCTGGAGGAACCAGTCTGGTGATGTTCAACCCCACAGCTGGGCGGACGCGCATTGCCTCTTTCAAGCAGGCTTGGAAGTATGGTAACGCTTGCACTTCGTTCCATTGTGGCATCGCAGACAACCTCCCAGCTGCAGTAGCATTGTCAAGTTCTTGCTTGAGCTTGGCGTAGACCCGAGAGTCACGCAACACATGCCATGAAAAGCTCTGCATAGTCGAGGCCGTCGAGTCAGAGCCAGCGAAGCTGCGCACGATCAGTAGGTGACATCTCGACGTTCTGCTCTCGTACTCACATCGCGCCATGAGCCACGGCAAAGACATCGCCTTCCTTGAAGTTCTGCGGGGCTTTCTCGTGCGCCTCAAACAGCGAAGCCATCAGATCTCTTCTGTCCAGCTGTTTACCAAACTTCTTCCTCTTGTCCATCTCTTCCAACGCCATGCGCGTGATCAAGAAGTTGCCAGTATTCAGCCAAGGCACATACTTCCACAGCGGATTGCGACGAAACACAAAGTCCCATTCTGGTATCTGCCCAATGATACCATCATACCATTGCATATCATCAATCGTCTTGATTGCTTTCTCCAAGTCATATCCTGCTTCAAGAAAACCAAACTTGCTCGAAAAGGCTATCTCACCGAGAACATCGAAGGCATAGTAGTGCAGGTAACTTCCCAGATCACAGTACTGATCTCTTGTCTGGCACATGGCATCGAGCTTTTGCACAAAAAGGCGCTCGGTGTCCTCGATGTAGCCTGTCATGGTATGCATGGTGGCCATGCTGTATGGGTTCGAGGCATAGCGCTTCTTTACAGCGTGCACTGCTTCACGTGTCTCCGTGAATATGTCAGGATTCTCTGGAGGCGGAAAGACGCCATAAAAGTCGGTCTTGTGGAAGCCTTTGCCTGCTGCTAGGACTTCGCGAGCTGCATGAGGCGAGGACAAGGAGAGCTCATTTGGGGCGATCCGGACGATCGGGCCTGTCCTGTCAGCAGTCGCAGAGACGGGGTACATTCTTGAGGCATACCATAGATCTCGTGAATCCTGATGTGGTCTTTCTCGGTATGGCCCGACCAAGTGCTCCAGACTTTCCAAGCACGACTTCCAGACGCTAGCAATGGTCCGGGGTAGTGTCTCAATGGTGAGGCATATTTGGAGTATAAGAAACGAGCAAGGAAGACCAGAGGGAGTAGCAAGGGCAAGTAAGGTGCAAGCAACCTCAGTGCAGCGAGGACTGCGGAGTCGTTCTGCATCAGATTCATGACCGCCATGGTTGAAATGGCAGCGAGCTTGCAAGTCCGATGCTACAGACGCCGAAGATGGGAGAATAGCTACAGAGACTGAATTCAGAGTGACCGGCTCGCCTCTCACTATACCTCGGGCCATTAAGTTCATCTATATGCGCATACTGATATCACGGACGATCAAGTCCATGTCCACGGCAGTTGGTCTTCTTTGTAAGCCGACCAGGGAATGGCTGCTGTATGCCCAAGGATTGACGGTTTCTGAGGCTTGTCGCCATCATCATCATGGTACTGCTGTTCTGGAGACTGCATGTGCCAGTGTTGGTGATCATGTTGGCTTTTTTTTGTGTTTCGGCAGTTGTCAAAGAGAGGAGAAAAAGCAGGCGTGGAAGTTGAGGTCCGATCTTGCCGAGCGGCCAGGGTCCAGCCGTCTCCACTCTCTCAACAGCGTCCTTAATTCTCTCGCTGTGCCTGGGAAGGATCTGTGTGATAAGCCATTGGGAACGATGGACGTGGTCTCTGCAGGATTCAATTGATGATATGCGTTCGACAGGACACCTTCTCAACCCGAAGCTCCACTCTTCCATTTCTGCCGTGTTCATGAGTTCGATCCGAATACGAGGGCAGCGGCGTGAGTCCACGCCCGTATCCAGGTGCTCGGGATCTCCAGGACGTATGGAAGTACGGACACGCATCAGCGCCGCCGTGATCATACGGTTCGAGAGTACGGATCAACACTTCAACGTCTCTCAGGGCGTAATCTACTACGATACGGCAGTCCCGAATAGCCTTAATCCAAGGACTACCAACGATGCCGAAGACACGATCTCGGTCGTCGAAGCATCCCGCTTGAGCGTAGATGGGGCTGACCATCTCGCGTCGGGTTAAGCCAGCTGTTTCAAGGGGGCGTTTCCCTCTTGCTACCTCCAGGTCGTAGTTCATGACGGTGAATCGCGATCGCAGCATGAGCTTGTATTTTGTGTCCACGTTGATAGCAAAATGGCCTTCATCTTGGATAACTCCTCGCATGTGATGCAATAGAGTCCAGTCACAGAAGCTTCGTCCGCAGATGAGTGTGACCTGGGTCGCACGCACGCACGCACTCCTGGAAAAGGTCCATGCTTGGGTAAAATATTCTCGCCTTGCTGATTGTCGAACTGATCTTGCAGATATCTCATCCAGCACCACGGGACCAAAGTCCGGCTTGTCTTGCCCATGATGGGTACAATTGGCTCCTTGGTCGAGCACTCAGCGTTGCGTTGCTGCAGCCATAGTTTCGACAGCAGTATCAGCCTGAGTGTCAATGGTGCGAAACTCATGAGTAGACTTGTTTGGAAATTGAGTCGATGTTCTCATATTTTGCAATCGCCGATTTCGCTCTACGAGGTTTGCCTGATTGATGCATAGGTCATAGTAACGCTAAGATCTGCCCCTATGACCACTCCAAGCCCAGTCGACTCACAGGTTACAAAAGCATCGGCACTTGATGAAAACCCCTCTTTGCCTTCTTCGCAGCATATGAACCGTCGAATCACATCCTTTTATGGCAACTGAATCCGCTGTGCTAGCCAGAATCTTTCCATCAAGTATGTCGTCTGCATTGAAAAGTGGCAATCGCCCACTTCAGCGCCAGTGTGAGTGATTGAGGTTGACTAGTAACCTTGTCGCTATCAAACTATCCTGGTAGCATCGCCACAGGCGTAGTTGCGATTCCTGTCGTTGATGCTAAAATCGACGATGCCATTCATACTGCACTTCAAAAGGACAGGTATCATCGGCGGCTCGAACAGGTACAGGGCAGGTAACACGACCCGCCTGGTATCCCTCCATGATGACAGCAAAGGAGGTTCCGCAGCATTCGGAAGAAGCTTGGCGGTTTCGGTCGTCGCGGAAGTGCCGTCTGGGTCTAGGTGGACGAGGGTTGCGTCGAAGAACGCCTTATTGAAGTTGATATTGTATCCGACTGATGCGTACGTTCCGTCCAAGCCATTGCCGATGGGGACCATTTTGAACGGACCTGTCTGGGTGACGTACGAAGTCACTGCTGGGACGGTAGTACTGGAGACCTCGTCCGTTGTGATAGTGGTGGTCGAGGTGAGCAACGTCATGGTGGTTTCGAGGGGTGTTTCAGTAGTGGACGTGAAGCTCTGTGAAGGATGTCAGCTGCGGATCAATCGAAGGCAGTAGGCGACCTACTGTTGTTATGGTACTCGTGGGCAGCACTGAAGTGACCAATGCCGTCACAGTGCTGGTCGATGTGGGGACTGACAGACAGCTGCAGGCTGACGAGACTAGCTTGACTCCAGGGTATGCTGCAGGTACAGACGGTGTCTCCAATGTAGCAGCCGCGGCTCGCTTTCCATTTGCTATGGGCGGTGGACTGCATTGAGCCAAAGCAGTTATCGTTGTGATTATTGTAGTTCCAGATGAGATGGTGCTTGTAACGCTATTCGTTTTAGTCGTTGTGTCAGTCGTTGTCGACGAGGCTGTTATCGTAACGGTGGCAGCTGTAAAGGTCGTGATGCTGACAATTACTCACGTGGAAGTTGAGGTATTTTATAAGGTCGACGTCGATGTAGTTGTATAAATCGGTATCTGGAGGTAACTCGAGCAAAACGCGGTTGCAGTACTCTGCTGTCTGAGTTTGGTGCCAACGCTTTTGACAGCGGCAAACTCGGCTCGCTGCCCGTTTTTCCAGCTCTTCAGTTAGAGGTGTCGCCGTGATAATGGGTATTATCAACAGGATGAGGTCCAGAAGCATTTGCAGGAAGAGGACGACGGTTCAAGTTGTTAGACAGCTCGTGCAACGCGACGAGTGAGCGACGAGAGGTTCCTATATGGCGGATGTGTAGACCGAGCTGGAGCGGCACAACTCAGCGAGCCTCGAGGAAAAGAATGCGCTGTAAGCCATACTGCAGATATCGAGACGGCATATAAGCCGTCTTATCATGTCTCTTCTGCCTTGCCACTCGTGCCGTGCAGCAGACACATATCTCAGCTGTGCATGCTTCTGCCGCTTTCGAGGGCCTCAACCTAGCTTGGCGCGTCAGTCACATGAATCATGAATTACTTGGCGCTTGCCCAAGATGCAGCAGCGATGGTCGCGGCGTTGTGCAAGCAAACAGGTCCTAACCCCAGGGCCCAAACTCGAACCCAGAGCAAAAGGGAAGTGATCTCGATGGCAAGACCGGAATCTGGGAATGATTGTGACTCAGCTACTTCTCTGAAAGCAGGAGATCAATTCTGCAAATATATGCCTTACCTTCGTCCGAAGCGTGCTTGACTCACCTGCTGGTCAGCTGCTGCCTGTTACTGGGTTTGGCGCGGCAGGGGCTGAGGACAGCGGAAGGTCGAGGTTGACCAAGAGTTATCAGAATAGATGAAGGGTTGTGGGCGACATGAAAAAGTGCTCGTGGAAGCTGCCGATGTCGAGTCGAGCGTATACTCCGTTGAAGGAAGGTAGAAAGGGTGGTTGTCGTCCTAATCGAAAAGTCCCTCAAACGCCCTCAGAACTGCTAGCGAGACGGGTGTGTGCGTGATGATCTTATTATGACCTGCAACGTGTCAGCACAATTTCCAAGTACTTATTCCGCCGGGCGAATACTCACCTCCATACCCCAAGAACTCAAACCTCAATATCGGCGTCCCAGGCCTCTTCACATTCAACACACCCGTCCCCTTCGTTCCATCGATGCAGTTAACCGCATCTAGCTCCTCGCGATTCAGCGCAGAGTCAGCGTCACGCTGGCCAAGCATGCGTCGGCATATCATCTCGGTCTGGTGATATGGGATGTCTGCATCGTTCAGGGCGTGAATGATCTGGAGACTGCCTAAGCTGTGAATTTTAGAGAAGTTTATAGGGTGATCTTTGAGTGCATCATAGTATGCTGTGAGGCGCTCCGCTGTGAGCCACTTGTCGACCATCTGGCTTGTGAGCTTGTTGGAGAGCCAAGGGAAGGGGCGCAGAGGGAGCAGGAGTGGCAGCAGTCCTCCGATGCGGTATGTTGAGAGCAGTGTGGGAACGCTGTTGAATGGTGCCGCGAGCACGATGCCTGCGAATACGGTCGACTTCGCTCCAACCTTCCCGACCACTTTTATTTCGGGAGGGCCCATAGGAGTGAGCCCAGAATGGTTCGTGGGGTCGGCATAGTGCAATGCCACAGCGCTCGAGACTGCCGTTCCAAGACTCTGGCCCAGAATGACGATTCTCTCAGGCGGGATCCTTGCAACGTGCAGGATCCAATCTACCAGCGCGATGCCATCAGCAATGAGTCCGGCCTCTGTTGGCGATCCTGTTGAGAGGCCAAAGCCGCGGTAGTCGATTGTCAGTACGTGAATGTTGGCTTGAGTTGTCATGTAGCGATTCGTGAGAGGTCGTTGGTACTGTGCTATGTGACCAGCATTGCCGTGGACTATGGTCAAGGTATTAGTCGGTAGCATTCGAGATGAGGATAAGGTCTTGTGTAGGTCACTTACAGCTGACAAGGACTCTGGCGTTCTTGTCGGATTCGAGCAGTCTAAATGAATGAGATGAGGTAATATCGTGCACACATTGGCCTTGCGGTCTTTCTTCTGCCAGTAAATGCTTCTCATTCTGGGCATATACATTCAGTGGCAGGATATGCCAAGCGAAGAGGTCCTGTCCGTCTGCTGTAGTGATATTGAAAGGAGTAACCTGGTTCTTTGCAAAGCCAAATCCTTCTCCGTTGTGAAGGTCATCGCCAAGGAAGAGTGTATTGAAGCTGTTTGCATACAATGCACTTACCTCTGGTCAGCTGTCGTCTTCTCTCGTGCGCAATGGCAGGCCTACAATCTCTGCATAGGCGGCGTGAGTAGTACTCCGAGGAGCACTGCATAGACTCCTATGGCGCTGGCAATGCCATATGCGATCCTGCTCAGCAGCGGCGGTGGTGGTGGTGGTGGTGGCATGATGGCTGCTTGCTTCGCCTATATTCCTTCCTCTAGTACTGTCACCTGTTGATGTTGAGATGGAAGAGGTAGTGGCACCACAACAAAGTTCATGGCCCCCCGCCCGCACCCCAGCCCAGCCTCTTCATGTCCATCACCGGAGGTCAGCGCTCCCCTAAAAGAACAACAACAATCCACATAGCCCTCCCATACCGTACCATTGACCTTCCAGAACACGATCATTGCGGTCGCATAACACCCGCGAACATCACCACCACCATTATGGTCGCAACCCGCAATCATCCGCGGGACTTCGATCCACCTACCGACACCAGTACGCGGCCGAAACCTTCCCCGACAAAACGCACGACTACTCGTGCCGCCAAGGCAACGCTCTCCCTCGACTCCGACCGCACAGCCTCCCCACCGGACACACCAACCAGCATAACTCCAGCTCGCCGCTCCAGAAACATCTCCTCCTCAACATGGACCCACACCCCCTCCAACCTGACCCTAATCTGGCTTGCCCTCTCCCTGCCCCTCGTGATCTGGGACACAATCTACATCCTCGGACGCCCTCACACCATGTCCGGCGGCTGGCTACACTGGCCCCTCTACGTGCCCTACGAGCTCTACGCCGTGACGGACTACATGTACGGCCTCCCAGCCTTGGAGCGGAACGACGGGTGGCCGAGTGCGCAGGGGTTAAGCAACGCGATTGAGACAGCGCTGTATTTGGCGTATTTGTGGATGGTCTATACATATGGGGAGCAGGAACCGATACAGGGACGGGGGGCGCCGGATCGAAGTTTGATGGGACGGTTTAGGGCGTTGGGGGAGAGTAGGACATTGGTTGGCAGGAAGGCGGCTGTGGCGTGTCTGGTTTGTTATACTACAGCGGTGTTCACGTTTGGGAAGACGGTGCTTTATTGTGAGTCTCTGGAGATATGGTGGGATGGGACGGGTGGGGTGCTGATTTCTTTACAGGGCTGATTGAGTACTTCTCCGGATTCGAAGCTACTGGTCACAACACCGCGTTCAAATGGATTACGCTGTTTGCACTACCGAACCTGCCTTGGATTTTTATTCCTGGGTACATTGCCTACGTCCAAGGAGCGGAGATTCTGCAAGGTCTGGAGACTGCCACAGGCGCTACCAAGAAGGATAGGTGATGGAGTGCATATCCATATATCATAATGTGACCACGAATCTGCCAGAGTCTTTCGAGATACCCCAGGGAAACTGTGTGCGATTTTGAAGGGGAACTAGACACCGAACCTAGACACGAGCTCACTCCAATGTACCGGTATGTTTGACACATAATCTTGTACCTCCAGCGACCATCACTGGTGCGATGATCCGCTTGAAGATCGAGCACTGGTCACTACCAACGAGATCACAGGGCTCGCCAGGACTGCAGAAATCGGGTTCGAGTCCGCCGTTGTCCTGCAAGCCATGAAGACCGTTGCACCAGCGATGGTTATCCTTTTGCACCCATAGGGACATGAGATCGGCAGGTAGGATGTATTGATTGCCATACTTGCCGACTGGCGGGCAGGCCAAGTGCATCGCTTGTAACTTGTAGCTCGAATGCTCATGACCAAAGATAAGATGTCAACCAAGCGATGCGCCTGCCTCAATCTCCAAAGTCGGTCACCTGGAATTTCGGCCGTTACCGTCTGCACCTGCTCACCTTCCTACTGCGCCGAGCGTCAAAAACCAGGTATCACCTGCAAACCCAGCCGTGTCAGGTCCGTCCGCGAAAGGTTCTTGACCTATATATTGGGAAAAGCTTCTGCCATCCTCAGGGAAGTAGCTGAAGTACAACATCTCATTCCAGTCTCGCTTGCGAGACTGCTTCCCTTTTTGCTCTGGGTTCGAGTCCCGGCTTCTTTGCATGGCGAAGTTCAAGATCATCGGTCAAGATCAATCATAGGCACTTCCTGCAGAATGTGCAAGATACGACTTTGATCCATTCGACACCCCGGTAGATCATATTGGTCATCAACACTTCTGCATCCTTTCAATTTGTGAGATCGTCCCCCAAAGACGTAGGGCTCTCAAAAGACGTGCAAGCCTGCTTGCTGGCCCAACACACAGACTATTATTTTTGCATCAACAAACGACTTCGTCTACACGGCAGCCTCATCACGTGCACATGTTCGGCCTTGGTACAGATGATGTAATCTTTCCGGCTATAACTTCACTTCGTCTAACTTCATCTCGAATACCTCAAACAAAAATGCCTTGAAAAGACATTTACCTAGCAGTTGCTAGACACAACACTCAGCAGCCCTTCCCTCCTATTTTTCCCTTCAGGTAGTAAGATGAGCGGCCGCGGCATAGGAGGTGGCGGCATCGCCTTCCTAGGGTATTTCCCTCCCTACCTTCTTCCTCTCCCATCCTAATCATACCCCAACTGACTCTTCCCCAGCGGCGGCGCCATAGCCGGCATAGTTGTCGGCTCTGTCTTCGGAGCTTTCATCCTCGCAGCCATTGTTTACTGGTTTATTGCTCGCCCGATCTTGGCGAAGCGACGAGAGAAAGTGGGAGGGCAAGTCAGTGGAGGCTACAAGTATCCGAGTTTTTACGATGGGAGGAAGCCGTGGGCCATGAAGGGGAAGCAGTGGCCGAGCTTTTATGATCGGGGGCGGATGGATCGTAGTGCCGGAATTGAAGAGGCAGGGGCAGCAAGGAGGACTGAAGGTGGTGATCCTGGTGGAGTGAAGGAGGGGAGGTATATGCCATATCAAGGATGAGAGCGGATGGGAATTGCATCTTTTCGCGCGGACGATGACCGGATGATAGCACGAATCGCACGTTCCTGGTGGGCCCTTTGCTGGTGGACCACAGAAAGTGCTCATTTCCAAAAAGCGCTCAAATACCACAAACACCTGTAGAATATCTACACTTTCCGTAATCTTGAGATTCCCAAATCTAGCCTCGGGATACGTCAAGTAAGCCGCCCCTCCACCACAATCGACTCTCCCAGTGAATAGGCACGATCAAACATAACCCATTCTTCTCCACACCGGTCGTAAAAGGCCCAGCTTGCGCGATCCTCCCATCGAAATGCTGCGAGGCATAGAGCTGCGTGGAAAGACTATTCGACCATCCATCCAGAGTCTCAGCACCAAACAAATTCTGGTCCGCAAATTTCATGCTGATCGTGCATTCACCACTACCATGGAAGCCTTCGTCGTGGAAGATGGTGAATTCGAAGTCATATTTCTTGCTCGGACACATTGTGCCTTAGGAGGAGAATTCGAGGAATGTGCTTCCTTGGTCCTTGGGGACGATGACAAACATTTCCGGGACGATACCCGCACTACTGTATCGGCCTTCCTCGATTGCGACGGAGGGGCGCCTGCTGTATCTGCCTTCAGTGACAGTATCTTACCACTTGTCGAAAGTCCACTCGTTGAGGTTTCGGGACTGCGTGAAATCGCCGTTGGGAAACGAGGCGTCGCGTTTGGGTGGTGCAGTGTAACATTGTCCCTGCTGACAGTAGCCCGGTACGAAGTTTGAGCCAAGCACATTGAATTGAATGGTATTTTTGGACGGGTCAAGCATGCAGGGTGGCTGAGGAGCATACGTCAGGACGGAGAGACCAGCTGTGTTGGGAGCCGATCCCATTCAGACCATATGGCAGACCATATTCAGTGTAAGTGTAGGTATTGGTGAAGGTGTTACAAGTTCTGTAAACTCTCGAGTCTCAGGCCCATCGTCACGCTAAACTTTCTCGACTGGATTGGAGTGTCTGAGCCACTCGTGGCTTTCACAATCTCAGAATCACGACAACATCATCAATGAATCGTGGGCTTTTAGTTACTACTCAGTAGCGGATGTTCGTCTCATGCTCAAGATCACACAGCGATCCTTCTGGCTCTCAAGGCTAAGCGACCCTCACCCAACGAAGCTCTCGACGTGTAGGTAATGGCTGCGCACCGTGATATGCAGAAAAGACAGCATCCTCGTCGAGCTCAGCCTGATTCTTCACGAGTTTTCTTCTCATCGGACTGTCCGACCAGATGGCACCTAGTCGTAGGAGACGCCGGCAGAATGCATTTTCACGCTCTTGGTTTGCGTCCCGATCAAGCGGCGGATCTAATGGATCTAGACGCAAAGAACCGAGATCCCGGTCGAGTCGCAGGTTCGAGCACGATGACTCCGTCACGCAATGGCCAGCCAAATAACGTAACCTCGCCAGGGAACAGCGAGATACGGTGCGCGAAAGTCTTCTGCCGGATTCTACCTACGCACGCCATCGCGAGAGGGGGAATGCAGAGCGAAGATCGTCGTTGCCACTGTTTGCGAGGCTAGCTTCCGCTTGAGAGCCCGAACGCCACAGGTTGTTGGAGATGAACAACATCTCTATGGTCATTCGTGGAACTTGCTCTGTGCTGAACACTTTTGAAAGTCACCGTCATGAGACAGATGACCTTCGCTGTGCTGCCGAAGCTGCCACACTTCTAAAGGTAATGTCCGACACGCAGTGATGAGAGTCGACAGAAAGATTAGAATGAAGGGCCATGATGTAGACGCATGCACCAAGTTCCACTGCCGCAGCGGAGAGACCTCGTCAAAGGCGAGCTTTGACTAAATCACAAGCCAATATCATTTCTCTCTATAGAAAGGACAAATTGTGACCCTGTGCCACAAGAGCGACTTTCGCCCGGCCACTCAGCATCATGAGTATAGTAGTATACCGCCGTCAGGAAGCCATCAGCAAGGATGTCAAGCACGCTGAGGAGATCGGCCAGATTGCACGACCAAACATTTCAAAGATGGGAAGACTGCCAGATCAATCATCATCCAAGTCCCTGGACCAACCTATCTCTGGAGCTTCGCTGCCTTACCTGCTCATACTCGGTAGACTACCACCGGCCTTACATGATCGGCCATTGTCAAGAGAACAAATCCCACGGTAAACCAAGAGATGTTCAGACCATTGCCCAAGGCGGAGCAAGACCGAAAGAGAGATATAAGATCATGCGTGAAGACAATCGAGATGGCCCTGTGCAGGCGTCCGTTACGCGCGTATGCTGTCAGATGCGGGAAGAGTCACGACCAATGTTCTACGGAATGGACGGGTTCTGGCTGATCCACGACAGGTTTCTCCCTTCTTTGTACTTACCTTTGGGACACAGCGACTGGCATTCAAATTGAAGAAGTATAAAGGCTACAAAATGATCGCTCCGTGTTTTTGACGCATAGATAGGGCAAACTCCGCGTTGTACTTTTGACACCATGCACCGTCCTCGCATTATGTGGGTATGGTCAGGGGGTGGCCGAGTCGGTACAGAATCAATGTCGACATGAAGAAGAGGCTACTTATTGAGGCTAAGCATTGGTCGACTCACGGGGACGCGCTCCCGCTGGGTCGACCTGAATACTTCACGAAAGAGCTGCAGGAGATCTTGCGTGGCCCAAAGCACGAAGATGGGTTTGCAGCGCTTCGCACCCTGTTGTTGAGGTGTGATCGGCTTTCCCAGATTGCCCAGTGCTATGATTATGCCGGCTGCAGACGGGAGCTTGAGCATCGGAGGAAGCCAGCTGAAGGGTGGGAAGATGAATGGTAGAGGGAGACAACGACCAGGGGAAGGGCAGAAAAGCGCACGCACAAGTCGTTACTCAAGCAGCTTAGATTGCTGGACAAGGTGCGCCGAAAAGCTTCACATTATTCGAGAGAAATACCTTTCCATTGGCTGCAGAATTTAAGGTGACGCCCGAAATGGTGCATCCCTTGCTGCCAAGGATCAGGCAAGGAGGTGGACATTGCAGCCGGACATGACACAAAGCACTCTTAATGAAGAAGCTGTGATAGTAGTCAGACAACAGCATGCATCCGGGGTGTGCAGCACGTCCTGCGATCCTATCGCTCGTCTTTCTGGCATCGATCACGAAAGCTGATGTGGATCCACCGGCACATCAAGAGGACCAAAAGGTGCAGCGCTTTGTGACTGTAAGTCTAAGGCACTCGTGCCACTCCACCCGAATCTTTCCCTGAGAGTCTAGCAGGAACCAGACATAAAAGCCATACCATGGTCAATCACTGAACACGACCCTCAAGCGATTGCACCAGGTTACTGGTTTGTCGCGCCGCTCATCAACAACAGACAAGCACTTCCCGGGGATCGCGAATTTGCTTCCTACAAGACGGGAGCGCAGATCTACGATCGTAATGGTGTAAGGCACCCAATCACGCATGTTGGAGCGCAAGTGCTAACTCACAATTAGGGCCTCGTCTGGAGTATGAAACTTGAGCCCATGCCACACGTGCAAGCATTCGAGCCTGTATTTAGTCATGGCGAGCACCGATTCTCGTTAGTGGTCCAGAACCAAGAATGGGTCTTCGGCCTAGTCATGGACCATCATTTCGAGGAAATCGCTCGAGTATCACCCAAAGGCCGCGACGTCGCGCAGGACTTCCATGAACTCCATCTGAATCCCGACGGGAGAACAGCGATCTTAGCAGCAAAGTTCCTGGACCCTAATGATATATCTAAAACGCGCATCTCTGGCTTCCAGGAGGTTAATTTCTCGACAGGAGACGTCACGTTTAAATGGGACGTACTCTCAGCGGGAATAGGTCCAGATGAGAAGGAGCAGCACTGCGATAGCACCGCTGACGCCTTCCACCTCAACTCCGTTGATAAGAATTCGGAAGGCGAATATCTGGTATCAGCACGCCACACCAGTACAGTCTACAAGATCTCCGGGAAGGACGGGTCGATCCTCTGGAGGCTGGGCGGTCATCGATCTGACTTCACCCTGGACAAAGGCGTAGAATTTCACTGGCAGCATGACGCTCGCTTCCGCTACGAGAATGCTACGCACACGATCATATCTCTTCTGGATAATGCCGCATGTGCGTTCGGAGAAGATGTGAAGGGCAAAAGCTCAGGCAAGATCATCCTTCTCAACCATGAGAGCTGTACTGCTAGCTTACTACGCCACTTTCCCCGTCCACAGGACGTTGCAAGTCGGAAGATGGGGAACCTACAGACGCTCGGCGATGACCCTACGACCTCAAGCGTTCTGATCAATTGGGCGACTCCAGGGGACATGAGCGAATTTAACTCCGAGAATAGACTCGTTCTTGGAGCATCGCTCGCCGGGGGTGCCGTGACATCCTATCGGATCTTCAAAAGCCCTTTCGTCGGACGTCCTCTCCTTCCTCCTCTCTTGGAAGTCTTAACGTCTCTGACGGGACCGAACGGATCTGGGACTACGTCAACACTTTACATGAGCTGGAATGGAGCGACAGAAGTAAGGTCATGGAAGATTTACATTCTCGATGGTGAACACAGACCTCCTCAACTCATGGCCAGTTTGCCCAAGCAAGGATTCGAGACCGCTTGGACATTACCGGCTGGGGAAAGGGGGTTTGCTTTCGTTGAAGCGATTGACGCCAGCGGCAAAGTGCTGGGCAAGTCCAACACGACCTTGATAGATGGTCCGCATAGATGGCCCTCGATCATAGTGCAGGAGCAGAAGAATCGAGACAACGCTCGCGACTGGGCGAGCTCACCGTCGGGATTACTGTGGCTGGTGTGCGCTCCTGCACTGTATGGATTCTGCACCGCTGTGCACAAGGTGCTAGTTGTATACCAGCGACGACGTCATGGGTACAATTCACTCCAGTATGTGCGCAGCGGTAAGTAGCGCTCGTGTAGATTGCGTAGACACCGTACGATGTCGACTTCCGGCCGCCACCCAGGTTGAAGTAATCTTACATTGCGCTCTCGACCTCCTTCTCTTACCCAAGTTTGCCGACAGATCTAATGCGCAAACCTGAAATCCAGCCTCTTATTTCCCTCATCCTTCGAATTCTTCAGGTATTCCTGCTTCTCGTCCGCACTCATAGCACCCCAAGTCCTCTCCCTCCTCTTGTTCCTCCACGAATAGTACGCCTTCGTCGCCGGGAAAAGTAAGATCGCCAGAAAATTGATCGCGATCAAGATATTATTTCCTCGATGGTACAAAGGCTTATCATCGGCACGGTAGAAGTTCGAATCAATGACACTCCCCATCTGGACCATCATGTTGTAGCACGCCGCACTAACAGATCTCGTTCTCACACTCCCAGAGTTTCGACTCGCCCAGGCCACCGCGATGGCGTGGCAGTATGGATATGCAAGGAGGGTCGTGATCAGGGCATATGTGCCCCAAGCATCGGACATCGTCCCCGGCCAGAAGCGGAGCGCCAGGAGACAGGGCATGGCCCAGACGTTCTGGATCATGGCGAAGAAAGATCGTTCGCGGAAACGTTCGCTGAGCCAGGTCAGACCGACGAGGGTGAAGCAGCTGATTGCGGTCGAGGGGATAACCAGAAGATTCGTGTCGAATGTGCTGAAGCCGAGACTTCGGAGCGTGAGAGTGAGGTAAGTAGACGGCGGACCGACAGGCATGAAAACGATCAGGCCGATAGCATAGATAGGCCAGAGGTCGTAGTCTGATAGAGCGCGCCACAGGCGTGCCGGAGTAATGGCCATGCGATTGTGCATATCGCCTTTCGAGGGATCGTCGCGCAGGACGCGATTGACGACGATGCCGACTTCGCGGTCTGTGAACCAGCCTTTGGGCCGGAACCAAGTCTTGGTTGCGACGGCGGAGGCGGGCATGACGAAGAAAGAGGAAAAGCCTACGGCGAAGGTAATGAGGCCTTCGACGAGAAAAAGCCAGCGCCATCCAGAGAGGCCGTGAATGCCGTCCATACGAAGAAGGCCGAACGCGAGGAGGGAAGTGATGATTTGTGTGAGGTCTAGGCCGGTCCAGAAGAAGGATAGCCGGATGGGAAGCTCGGAGGATGTGTAGAAGTAGGATAGCCAGAGGACGAGATCTGGGATGAAACCGCCTTCCAGTATGCCGATAAGTGCTCGACAGGCGTAGAAGCTCGCTTTACCGCTAAGTGCTGCTTGCGATGCTGCGACAATTGACCACAGACACATTTGCATTGGGATCCAGCGATCTGGCCCGAGCTTCTTTGAGATGAGCTGTGATGGCAGCTCTGCAAGCAGGAACGATACTCGGAAAATGGTATTGCCTTGGGAAAGTCAGCAAGGTTATTTTGGTTTATGTTTGGGACTTTACTCACCATAATTGTACTCGTTCGTGGTCAATCCCAACTCGTCCAACATGTTGTCACTCACGGCCTGAGACAAATTGCCACGGTCGACCTGAAGGGCAAAGAACATGATACAAGCCCACGTACAGACATGCCTTCTCACTATCAGCCCCAAGGACTCTGACGATGTTGGAACCATGAGACATACCAATCGAGCTTCCTCACAATCTTCCTCTCCTCCCTCCGCTCCCACTCCAGTGCCGGATCAAAGACATGTCGACACTCGTACGAAGCCTTCTCATACAGGTCGACGTAGTAGTCCGCGACTTTCGGGTCTCGAAACGGATTCGTGGAAGTGTCGCTTTCGTTGTCGCCGGCGTAAGCAGGATCGACTGAAACGACAGGCTGTTTTGCAGTCACATCCTGCTCGTGTGCCTTGTCAGAGATAATCCTTCCTTTAAACTCCATGGTACCGTAGCTTGATGGGGAGGACTCGTACGAGCAAGACGAAGAACTTTTATGATCGGCCATGGCAGTCCAGCATTGCACTTCGCCACAGCGGAGCGGCAGTACTTCTTCGTTGAGAAGCAGATCCTTCGTGACGGGGGCGATGGGTACCCATGAGGATCATGCAGGTGTCGTTGCCATCGCACGCCATGTGCGAAGTGGGGGCGGTAAGGTATATTCACAGGGTTAGGCATGGTGTCGCATCAGTACTTGCCACGAGGTCGGCTGGAGGTCGAGAAAGATGCCATGGCGTGCTCAAGGAGTACTCCACTGGGCTTTATCATGGTAAGCAGACATGGTTGAACATCTTGGTGTCGCGCTTGGAATTTCAACGCGAAGAAAGGTGTGGTTTCGTTTCTTATACGATGCAAGGATCAGGAGTCTTCCAGCATATAGAAGCCTCTCCCTTCGCAGTCCTAAAAGTTTCGGGTGCACCGTGCGGGTTCTCGGGAAAGGCCTTTAGTGTGTCGAGAATCGTTGTCGAATGGAGAATTCCATGGGTCGCAGCCAATAAATCCCATATCTTAAGGCCAAGGCTAGCGGGATCTAGATGACCACGAGTCTCCAGACGGATATCGTAGCCAGTCTCTTTTGTGCGCCTTATCAGGGTATTGAAGCATCTTTGTAACCTACCATGGCGTGCTGCATTGTAGCATGTCGAGTAAAGAGTCGCTGAAAATCACGCTTTCCTGGATCGTCGTGGCGCAATCCTCGGATCCACTTATCTGCAATGCCAAATTTTTGCCGCAGAGAGCAGTTCTTTTCAAGTTACCAGCAAAATGACGCCCATGGAACGAGCATTCACATCCAAAATGTCGGAGAAAGGTATACAGAGTGTCAGCGGCGGTATCGCTTAGGTCACAGCCCATCCTGCTTGAAGTAAACCGTCAAATGCTGCAGCGGCTCGTCCTTACCATCCGCCATACCCACAATACACGAGCATCCATAAGCACTCGGCTTCTCGCAGAACATACTGCTGGCAAGCACAAACTTCTCCCCATGCCAGCGGTCACGGTAGCGTTGTCCTTCGACGATGCGTAAACCTGGCTCGCCTGTCGCCTTGATACTGATACGAACGGCAACTTGTCGACCGTGGTTGATTCTGAAGGCGACTTGAGGACCGTTCTCAATTTAATTGTTGGGCTGCTCGTCTGATGTTGTCATCTGACGCAGCTGAGAGGCAAGAGGATTGAGGTGCAGCTTCGTTCTGTTGCGGATAGCTCCAGCGAGGCTGGGACGCTGAGCTTAAGTCTCAGGCCTTTGTTGCTCACGGAGAAGGGTTGTCGCCCGTGGCCGCGGAGTCCCTTGATGATTTCGTCCGGGCTTGAGGCGAAAGCTTTGAGCGAAGGAGAGTCCATGAGCCAAGTTCGGCATGTCTTGCCACCAGGCGAAGATGCTCTCAAGCTGTAGTCTGTTGACAGCCTTGCCGCCCTCGCCATAGAGAAGGGGCATCTTCACGTCGAAGATGCCAAGCAGGCAGTAGGCATTGTCTTCGAAGTCTAGTGCTTTGTCGAAGAGCAGCCCGTTTCATGCGCTCAGCCAACGCTGGCATCCTGGACTTTGTCTAAGCCTAGGAAGTAATTCGTGAATTCCTGTTGCAGCCGCCACTTCGACGCGGTTGTCGCTTGTCCCCAATGAGCTCGAAGTTGCATTGGAGCATAGTAGCCGCCTTGGCACTAAGATCTCCTGTAGCTTCCAACCTCTCGTGAACCAGACGCTACCTTTGAACTCCTCGGCGAAGTCTTCGTCCTCAGGCAGGAGATGCACATCTGGAAGGAAAGCGTAGCATTGATGAGAGTGACAGTACCAGCGGTACACAGAGTTGACGGCTTCAGAAAGGTCAGAACTGCTTCTCGTCTACACAGCATGTGTCGATCCAGACCCAAGACAGTTCGAAGGAGCGCACCAGATTGCAGGCCTTGATGATCTTAACCAGCCATTGCCTGTGCCACTTCGATGGCGGTCAGCGAGGAAGTCTTGGTACGGTCCCTCATCGTCACCCCAGCGATAAGAGACAATGGCGTATCGTGGTGCCGAGACATGCTCAAACTCGTGGAAGTTGAGGTCTGTGGTGTTGATGAGGCGAGGCATGTCGGATGCTGACCAGACGAAGAGTGGCAAGGTGGTTCGATGGCGTTTGTATGGCTCCCAAACTACATGGCCCGAATACTGATGGCACAGATGAGCGGACATGTGGTTGTTGGAGAAAGACATTGCGGCAGAACTGATTTCGCGTTAAGGTCGCGTTTCTGCTGACTGATGCTGCCATCATTGACATCAACATTTCTCGACCATCAAACACCAACTTACACATAACCATTGCAGCAGCCCACCGCAGCAATGGGCTCATCAGCGTCGAAGACAGCCAAAGCAGCTGGGTCAGCAGCTCGCAAATACCCCAATCGACCTGCAGCATCAACACAAGCGCCACCTCCCAGCACCAATGCGCCGCCTCATCCACCTCCCGCAGCACAACACAAACCAGGACCAACAGTAAAGCCACAGCCGTATGCGAGTGACGGCCGCTCAGAAGCCGTTAATCTCGACGCCTCAGATCCCGACTTTGCGCAATCACTGAGATCCATCGGCCCAGTACAACCGAACCCGACACTGTCTCCCACATCAGCTTTCACAACACAACCTGGTGGTGCACGACCGAATGCTCCAAATCCCCGAAACAACCCAGCGATCATGGTGCTAGAGTCACGGGCGAGGCTGCAAGAAGCAGCAGATGCAGAGTTCGAAGAGGCGGGAATCAGAGGGCATCAAGCACGGCAGTTTTTGGACGTATATCAAATCCGGCAGATTCTACAAATGAGGGACGAGAGAGGCATGAAGCATTCTGAAATTGAACACAGGCTTGGTCTCAAAGAGGGCGCTGTGGCAAGATTGGGAGCTGCGGGTGTGGTGGAACTGGCACGAGAGCAGGGGAGGGCAGAGAAAGACATTAGGATGGTATGAGCATTGCATACCGACTTTCAATGGACTAAAGAGTGCATCTCGTCCCGGACACATTGAAGACAGCCTTCACACCAAGATGATCTGTAATCCATGGCTCATCAAACCCGAGCTTGACGATCGCCTCCCGCTCCTGCTCATCATCGACACACACCCCGGCACCAAACCGCTCGAATGACCACAACTCCAGTCCACCGCAGAAGTACACCTTATCCATTCTACTAGTTCCAAACTGGTCCCTCAACTTGGTAGCAGCCTGCTGTCCCCAAGTATGCCCATTCGCCGCATCATCATCCCTCCCGCCAAGCTCAAGATACGCATCCTTCAACCCATTCACCTCATGCAGCGTGCGATCAAATCCCTGGATAGCATTGAAATCTCCCGCCGCAATGGCACCATCGACCTCAGGCTGGCGCATGTACTCGGCACACAACTTCATCTGTGGAATCCGGTAAGGTGGTTCGAACGCCATAGACTCCAAGTGCGAGTTACAGCATCGGATCATGTTATCTTTCACCCGCACATCAACGAATAGTCCATCCCGCTCCATCCGCGTTTGAGAGTAATGGACACGGAAGCACGAAGTGATCGGTAAGCGTTTGTCGATCAGAGTAGTCGTCCCGTAGTGGCCTGACTGCCAGTTTGAGATGTCGATATCTGAGAGGTGGAAAGTCTCGCGAACCCATGGGGAGGCGGCGATTACTTCGATGTCGGTATCGATGCATTCTTGAAGATAGATGATATTTGCGGTGTCTTCATCTTGGCTCTCGCTGGAGATGAGGGACTGCAGGTGACTGAGGCCCTTTTGCATACGCGAGGAGGGGAAGAGGAGCATGAAGTCTATGTTCCAGGTGTAGAGGGCTAGCTTCTGAATCTGTGTCCTGGCAGAGGCTTCAGTAGGAGGTGCTTTCGCGTCCGTGGCTTGCCACTTATCGGCTTGCCATGTATAGACAGGTTGATGCCATGGTTCGTCTGGTGTCCAGGGTACGTTAGAGCGAGTCTTGGATTGGACTTGTCTTAGGGCCTTTTGGACGATCTCGTCCATGACGGATGGCCGTCGTTGTGCTCGCCAGAGTGATAGTGATGTTGAGATGTAACGGGAGCAGGATCGGAGCATCGGTAGAAAGTAAAAGTCGATGGAAAGAGGTAGTTCTGGATACGAAGATCTTCTTTCCTACTTCCGTATGATTAGCTATGAAACTGCTGGTAGGGTGTCTACTTCGCGTCGTGAGATCCAACCTTGGTTGATATCAGCTTCTCAGCCGAGAAAGTGGGGGGGGGGGGTCCGAGATGTTGAAGCTTGCTGGCTCCGCGGCTCCTTCCAATCCTGTCACTTCACCATCTCAACCTCACCTCTTCGCCAGGTATCGTGCCAAGCCATCTTCAAACATCGCTGTCAGGCGTCGACGACCTGCTACTCGCCAGTTCAGATCATCTCGCGACTGCGGTTGCAGAACGGCTCAGCAGAACCCTCGTAACCGAGGTCCAAGTCAGCCCGACGACCGAGCAGCAAGGAAAACAACCATAATCCCTCGACAGAGAACAAATTCCAGCCAAAATCCTCATCATGGCCCAAAAGCAGAAATCCGTCCTCATAACAGGCTGCACCCCCGGCGGCATAGGCCACTCCCTCGCCCGCGAGTTCAAGTCCAGAGGACTCCGCGTCTTCGCCACAGCCCGCAACGCAGCCTCCATCTCAGATCTCGACCAACAAGGCATCGAAACTCTCTCCCTCGAAGTCACATCCTCCTCCAGCATCGCGGCCCTCAAAGATGAAATCTCCTCCCGCACAGGCGGAACTCTAGATTACCTCGTCAACAACGCCGGCCGAAACTACACCGTGCCCGCTCTCGATGTAGAAATGTCCGAGATCCGCCAAACGTTCGAAGCAAACCTCTTCGGCGTCATGGCAATGTGCCAATCCTTCGCCCCTCTCCTCATCGAAGCGAAGGGAACAATCATCCAAATCGGTTCCCTAGCAGGAATCATGCCCTACGTCTTCGGCAGTGTGTACAACGCCTCCAAAGCCGCTTTGCACTCCTACTCCGACACTTTGCGGGTGGAGCTCGCGCCTTTCGACGTGAAAGTCATCACAGTCGTCACCGGAGGAGTCAAATCCAATATCGCGCGAACGCACCGGGATCTACCACCTGATTCAATTTATCTTCCACTGAAAGAGGAGTATGAGCACCGCTTGACGCATAGCCAGGCTATGGGGATTCCGAATGAGTTTTATGCGAGGAGTGTGGTGAGGCAGGTGCTGAACAATCCTAACAAGACGCAGATTTGGGAGGGAGGCAAGGCGGGATTGGTGTGGTTTGTGAGTAATTTATTCCCAAAGTGGGTGCTGGGCTACGCGATGACGAGGATGTTTAAGCTGTGGAAGCTGAGGGGGACGTGGAAAGGGCAGGGGGTGAGGAAGGTGCGGTAGAGGTGGCGATGGGTGATTGATGGCGCGGTGTAGTCGTGGGTGTAGTGTGGAGGTGGGGAGTCGTCATGGTTTGGGAGACAATGCACGCGGGGGACAGACGAAGGCTCGTCGAGGCTCGTGAGAGATGAGAAAGGTGCATAGCGAAGCTTCCAGGCCCATAGGACGATCGCAAACACCATATCTGGAAAGCCAAGTGTACAATGCGGACGATTGTAAGTAGAGATAGATCACATCTTCAGTGCGAGAAGATGAGCCGGCCCAAGTCACTTCTTAGTTCGCACATCTTATATGGCACTACAAGCTCCAAATTGAGCATAGCCAGTTGGATGGGTATCGCATACGCGTAGTCGCGGACAGTACGCCACCTTGGCGAGATGGCTTCTCTGCCTTGTTCGAAGGTCTACAGCTTTGATGGCCGGAGGCCACATTCTTGACTGGTTGACCGGCTTCGCTCTGGACCTTCATTTTCGAGAGCGGTCGGCACATGTGATAGCCTCAGCGCATCAGACATCTGAAGGAAGCATTACCAGCGGGCTGTGCAGAGACCGCCGAAGAAGCAGGGCCTCCTAGCATGTTGTAACGTTTGATTGATATAGTGAAGAGCTTGGCGACGAAGCCAAGCGCTTACCGACTGTCAGCAGATGTAGGACGAATGGGAAGAAAGCTTGCTGGAGTCGTGAAGACGATGTGAATGGCGAAGGACATGGAGGATTAGACTCGGGCACAAATTGTGTGGCACGTGCTTGAGCTTCTGTGACAAAATCTTTCAGCAGACGCGGCAATACCCGCTTTTGCTTCCATTTCTGCCAACTTCATCTCTTGCATGGTTCTCTGTCGTTGTACTATTTGCTTGGCCGTAACGCTTCTCATCTATATTGTCCTCGCATTGCCGTGTCGCGAAGATCGAATGATGCATGATAGCCAAAATGGATCCCTCCACCCACCCTACGCGCGCGCATCTCTAGGTCACGAGGCCCTTTCGAGCTGCCACAGTGGGAGTTGTAGATGCTCAGTCATGCGCAATCATGGCTGTAGCAGTGTGGCAATCCAAGCTTGCAGAAGTCTCTCCCCGATTGCCACGATGTAGCAATGCCAGCATCGCGATCCTCAAGATTACGAGAACCGGATTCAGCCGACATATAAGAATAGTTGACAAGATGCGCGATCGAAGAGGGCATAATGCGAAGACGTCTGGCAGAAAGAACGAAGCATTCGCGTACCTCAAGTACACTTTCGTATGGCTTTGCTGCGAATCCTCCGTCATGCACGGTATAGCACTCCGACAAAGGTGCGTCCCGAAGCACCGCTTGCTCTTAGCGAAGTACTTCAAGTACTTCCAGGTACCGCTGGGCCGAATATTCTCATCTGCGCTTATACCGCTAGATCTTGCGGCCCTGACGTCCCGCCAAGGAATCTCTGGCCCGGCTTCATCACGGCACTTTCTGGATCAAGAACACCCTCTTGGCGGGCTGTGGCATCGCAGGCCTGATGCATAAGGTAGAGTGTGGCACCAGTGGTACTCGACGATGCGGCAGCTCATTCTTTTGTCCGCGACGAAGTGACTCGTCGTTGAGAGCCCATGCGCCCTGGAGGATCTCTGTTGTCCATCCCTCACTTGGCTCTTGTTTTCAGACTCTAGATCCCCTGACTCTTATCTTTGTCTCAGGGACTACTCTTACTCTCGGATGTTGTGGCTTTTCTTGCGACAGTCTCCGTGCGACCGGCGGCTTTCGTGGGACGTGGATTGCTGCAGCGGAACCTGGGCTGTGGAGCGGTCGATACATGCCTGATCAACTCTGGACCTTCACATTAGCAGAATATAGGTTTCATGCTGCATGCACATGTCGAAGCGACTTCGTGTGGTTGAGCTGGGGTGCAGCACAGCGTGCTCGCTCAGCGGGCGCAGTCTGGACTGGAAGTCGCAGCAAGAAGCATTGGCCTCCACCCCGATGCGGAAGTGCTTTCGATCCGGACAATCTCTCGCAACCTCTCACGAGAAAGCCCCGAACATTACACACGCTACCAAACAATGCACCTACGTCCGGAATTCTCGCAAAAAAAAGTGCAATGCTCACGTTGAGACGGAGCTGTAGGACGATCGATTCACATGCAAAAAAGTAATAAGTGTCTGCGACATCTGCAGGACTCGAACCTACGCTGTACATTGCATCAGTACTGAAGCAATGCTACCCGGGAGGTTTTGGCTTTTCCCCGAAGGAAATGGAATATACCTGGCAGTGCAAAGCCTTACCGAAGGTCTTACTCCACCGCAATAACCACTCTGCCAAGATGGCTTGATGGGGTGCAACAGGTTGAGCTGATTGCACGTTGTGGTAGTTCATGGCCCGTGCAGGAAGTGCAGCAACTGTATAGGCCAACTACCTTTGCCGCAGTTCACCATCGCCAGCAGTAGGCGTTGCGGTAGGTGCGTTGCTTCCTCATATTTTTGAATGAGGTCCGCGGAAGCGCGGCTGTAACGAGCTGCTTCAGCCCCTGAGGAAAGACCAAGCCAACGAAGCGGATGCCGGCTCGGCTGAGTCGATGGTGAGGCATTCAAGGTGAAGACGTACCGCTTTCGCTACATTTTGTCATTTTCGTAAAGGTAGAACGCTGAGCACATTCACCGCAGGAAGTGCTGATTGCCAGATTGATCTCTGAAAAGCTGGACCAGAAAGTCTCACGTGACACTCTTACCAACGCAGAAATCGCGGGTGACCGTCGTCCTCAGTCAACATGCAATAAAAATCTCCCCTTGTACACTGCAACTTCGCACATTTACCACACATACACCGACCATGTCACATACTCGCATCGGCGTCCATCGCGACGACAATCAAGCCATTCGTGCAGGCGCACACGCCCGCGCGGCCATACCCCGACTGTCACAAGGTCCACTACACCACGGTTTGCGAGATGTCACCATTCTGGAAGATACGCTGCGCGGCATGGGCTACCAAGATCGACGAAAATACATTGCTGCTGATCGTCTCGAGCGCATGCTCAGCCGAAGCACGCTATGTGAGCAGTCTCAACCTCAGCCCGCAGTCGACTTCACAGGCTTGTGGCATGCCTACAGGGATCGGTGGAACATACCCGCTCTTGGACTTCGAGAACTTTACAATCACAACACTAGAGCTTATGTTAGGGCCTTTTGGTCTAAGCAAGAGGTACGACACTCCGCTCCCAACTCGCGCAATATTCCAAGGTACTGACGATCCACTTAGGTGCTCGATACTATCCTCGAATGTGGTATGAAGGCTTTCACCATGATCACCCAACGTCTTGAGAAAACAACGCAGAAAACAACGCTCCAAAAAGATCAAACAAGATCGTATCTCGCAGTCGGCAGACTGGCGCTCGACGCTGTTGGACACGTTCTGGCGGGCACATCGTCTCGGACTACGAGTCACGATGCAAATGTTGTTCTGGTATCGATAGACTTCGAGGGCGGATACAAATCACGCGGCATAAATGGCTTCGGTGCCACAACATTCGACTCGAGGCTGGTCAATCCTCCAGACTGTTCAATACTGCAGACCAGGCACTTCAGATGTCGGTCAAAAAGCAATAATAACTTCCTCTTTGGACACACAACGCGCATAGATGGAGACGCGATCAAGAAAATCGTCATCGATGCCGTCAGAACCAGAACCAATGCCGAGCAACGAAGGATCGTACTGGTCGGACATGGCCTCTTGATTAGCGAAGTGACGCTTCTAAAGACACTGGGTATCACCTTCGAGGACTTGCACGTGGTCGGCCTTTTGGATACGTTGGCATTGGCTCGAGAGATCCTCGGCATCCAAGGATCGCTGGAGTCACTGCTACAGTACTTCCAGATCGACTATACCAGGAGCTCGCTGCACTGCGCTGGCAGCGACGCATACTACACCATGCAAGTACTCCTTGCTCTGCTGGAGAGATCCCACTTTGCAACCCACCCGAATTCGCCAAGAGGAGACTTCACGAACGTGATCGATGTGGTCACACGACCTATTCCGAAGCTACATCGTAGACCGAGGAGGATCGAAGGTGGATCGGAGGAACAAGAGGAGGAGAGCAATGGCAAGTGCCGCGAAGATCATGGTACTTTACAAAGCGGCGATCTCGGCGCGCTTTTTGCCTGAAGATGTGCCTTGCCCAGCCTCAGTAGAACTAGCAATTGTGCCGAATTCACGATTCATCCGCGGCGCTATCCACTGTCAGGTGTCATATGGTACTTCCCTTCCCAGCTACTTGACCTTCCGTGCTCAAGCACTTTTAATGCCCGACTTCGCGGTGAATTTCACTTTTCAATCACAGGCCGAGCGTGATGAAGAGACAGACATAGTAAGTTCTCATGATACCACTAAGCAGTCGCGCCGCTGCAAGGCTCTGACTCGATTCTCACCTGCTCTGATCTCCTCCTTCCCCACTCTCCACCCCCGTCATACACCATCATTCCCGCCTCCTGCTCCCACTCTCTCTCCCTCTGCCTCTGCATTACGCCACCTGCTCCTTCCACCACGTCCATTCCGAACGCCCCCAGACCTGAAACATCAACATCGCGAGCAACGGAGTCATCCAAAAAATGGCGGGTATAATGTCGATGGCATGCTTCCTAACTATGGTGTTAAACTTGCTATGTTCCAGGTTATGGATAGCGAAGTGGACTGAGGCCTTTCAACAGTCTCTTGAACCGAATAGCCAACGAAGGGCATTTATTACAGCCTGGGCGTGCGTCGCATGGATGACTGTCAAATACAAAAGCTTGGCATTGCTCGGGCAGATGAATGGACCACGATGAAATTAAGGGCATTGATTACAGCCCTGAGGAATGGATTAAATGAATATCCTCGCGCGTGGCTTTGAATACATACACTCACCTATATGCGACAGCATGTGACAGGCACGAGGGGGTGACTTGACGTGAATAGGTCATGGGTCCGTGCCCGTGCACAAGCTGGTTATGTAGCGGTCTTATTTCCTTCGTCGACCACACAGAATCGAGACACGCATCACACATCAAGTTATTCTTGGGATTGGGGGGGGGGTTCCCATGCTAGCGGCGAGTATGTCAGCAGTAGTAAGATCGATGTGTCGGTGGTGCTGGTTCTGGTGCTAGCCAGGCAGGGACTTGGCGATGCTGTGTTCAGAGTTCCCACTTTAAGTCGCGTTTTCCTTTGCGTAAGATTTCAAACACACTGGAAAGAAAATTTTGAACTTGTCGGTGAAATACTCCCACAAATCTACCTTTAATATAGAGAATACTGCTATGTCTATGTTTCTCCAATTGTAACTGCTATATCCTACCTATTATAGTCAAAACATACTCCTATGTCTACAAATTGTACAAAAGTACCGGTGAAATACTCCTATATCTACCTTTAGAGAATACTATAGCATGCATCCTATATAAAAAGTAACTGCTATGTCTACCTATTATTGTTGAAACATACTTCTATATCTATAAATTATATAGAAGTACTTTAGGGTCCTTATAACCACTAACTAGCTGTATATAATAGGTACAAAGATAGGTGCAAAGACAGGTGTAAAGGTAGTTATAGGTGCAAAAAAGTAAATTACTCGCAGGTATAACCTAATCGGTCATTATTGCTGCAGGTAAGGATAGTGTCTAGAGATCGTGTTACCAATATCCGTATAGCACCTCTACGCCTACTACTAAGAAGAAGGGCCGTAAGGTAGGTACGACGAAAGTTAACGGACATATAAGTCTGTTTTGACAATAATAGCTAGACACGGCAGTCACTTTTTACATAATGTAGACACCATAGTATCTTCGACTATAAAGGTGGATTTGGGAGTACTTCACTGGAAAGAAACCCCTAGAGAAATAGCAAAGAGCACGTTGCTCTCCAATCTTTCGGACGATTCACTTATCTCTTCCCATCTTTGCAGCTGGGGATTCTCCTGTCTCCTATCATGGGATTTGGCAGCACGTACGTATCTCGTTCATTCATTGGTTCATCTCCATACACACAGTCAGATCCTACTCCCTCGAGTCCCAATACAGGCTTACTCCATCTCCCTCGTCGATCTTGGAGACTGCGTATCTAAGGTCACTACCCATAGCCTCGGGTCCACTGCCTACAATCTCAACTGGTCCACCAATGTTTGCAGACCTCTCCCTGAAATCCGTTACGACCTCCGCCACAGAAGGATGATGATCCTGCAAGAAATGGACCCTGAACCGAGGACCTGCTGAAGCTAGGAGTTCTTGCAGCGAGACGTCGAGAGGTGTCGTGTCGATAGTGGCGATCCCTTTCCTTTTCTCAGGACTCACGTCCCGTGGATCACTCGCCGAGTTCTCGATCTCGCCCCCACCCCCACCCCTCCTTGAACTCTCCCGACTAACAAAGACAGTAATCGTCAATCCCATCATCTCCTTCAATAACCCCTTCATCGCCCTCAACTCTTTCCCAAGCCAAAGTAAATCCTCACTCTTCCTCACAACCCAGATGAAATCCAGCATCGCTTTCCTCGTCAGACGCTGCCTCAAAAATTCCATCACTATCGGGCAGGTAAAGGTAACACCGGTCCCGCCCGCAATTGCCAGAACATGCCGAGTATCATAGCTCGGAAACCCATGACCGTAAGGACCAGCAATGATGACGGGGATGGTACAAGCTTCCAGGGCTGCTATCTTCTTCGTCTGCCCGTCTCGGACGCGGATGAGGTATGTGTGTGTTTGAGTTGTGGCGTTTGGATCTGGGACACTGGAGACGGTGTATGGATGTGCTTGCCAGATACTCAGACTTGGGAACGTCAGGTAGAAATGCTGACCCGCTTTCCATGGGGAGGGATGCTCGTGTTCAAAGTCTAGACGAATCACGGTGCCGTTGTCGTCGGTGAGGACTTGCATCCGGGCTTGGGAGCATTTGAAGCCCGATGTTCTCCCTTTGCTACAGGGACTGTAGTGAAGATACGCCATTCTACCGTACCGCACGCACTGGTCGATGACGATCAAAGCGAGGCTGGGCACCATCCAGCAGTAAAGCTTATCCCAGTGGCCCCAGCACGCTCCAATGTAAAGAACTGCAAAGACCCAGTGAGTGGTTTTGAAGAACTCGTAGCCTGTCCAGCGAATGACGGGTTTGAAGCTGAAGACTGTGAGGAAGCTGATGAAGAGCATGGCCACGCAGCCGAAGACCATGTATTGCTGCTGGATGAACGCAACGTACACGCTTGGCTGTGGCTGGTAGAGTTTTGCTTCTACGATGGTCCAGCCGATGGTGTGGAGTGCGGACTGGATGAAGATGATGCGGCCGAGCCAGCGGTGGAGGAAGTTGAAGTGCTGGTAAGGGATGCCGGTAAGGATGGATAGGACGCTTTCGCGCATGCAGAGGAGAACGGCGAGAGGTGTTAGAGCGTAGGCCAGGACACCGACGCGATCTGCCCAGCCACCGAGTCCAGTCCGGGTGTTGTGGAGTGTTGAACCTTTGATGGGAGTGACCCAGGTCTTGTAGACGATGCCGATCAGAGAGAAGATGAGCAGGTACGCGAGGATGACGGCCAGGACCAGGACCTGTAGTCGGGAGACACGGCCGAATAGCCATCGCATCGGTGCATCAGGCAGAAACGACTTCCTCATCCTCTCAACTTGACCGCAAATGTCGTCGACCAGCCCGCCTCGTCCTTGCGACGCTACGCCGATGCTTCTGATTCGCAGTGCAGCCCAAAGCGCCAGCACTCCGAGGATGACGCCCCAGAGGATGAAGGAGTACAACATCGATGTGTCGTGCATCGTATATACGGCTTCCAGGTATGCGCAAGTGCCTTCATCTTTGGTGCAGGGCAGGATACGTTCTGCATAGCCCCAGTACTTGACAGTCGTAGTGTTCGCTTCGCCATGATCCTGGATGTGTCGAGCAACGACGGAGTCCATGTCTGGCATTGCCTCGGCCACGAACGGCCCGTTGTGAGGTTTGAGATGGTCGTCGTACTCGGGTCAAGATGACGAAATTCGGTCCGTCGTAACGATAGCATCATCATCATATAGAGGTTATTCCCATCGCTCCGACGTGATGCCAAGAGCTCGTGAGGGAGAATGAAAAGTGAAACGCCGTTGAGCGCGGCGTAATGCAATCCGTCAGTTGCTAGCAAACACTCATCACCTGCTGCAGAGAGGGAGGGAATCGAGAGTGAGATAAAGTGGAAAAGCAAGATGCCACGCGCCTTCCGTTCGTCGTAGATTCGGCTTGGCATGAGCAAGTATCCACTTCCACCAGCGATGTGCGTTGCCGAACTCCAAGCACTACTGTCTTGGCTTGTGTCCTGGCTTTTGCTTTCCGCGTCGGCGTCACTCGCGGCTGCTGATGTCTCGTATATATGATGAATGTCATGCCACACTGTTGGTTTTTATGTTCTGTGTCACCATGAGCTAGCTCATATGACTGCATGCCACACGTCGCACGTTCAGAGCCGCACGACGCTACGCCGGCCATCGCGTTTCTTGCGCTCTGTATCCGGTGGAGCGAAAGAAACAATAGCCTTGAAGGTGCACTTCTTCGTATCATCGCTTTCTTCTTCTCCGTTGTTGAGCAGCCTCAAGACTGCCTCAGATAAGAAGCCTAGAGTGATGCCCGTGTCGCAATGTATCTTCGCGATCGCCCGTGACCTCGCACCATCCTGCGAGTCACTCGACGGGCCGCCGGCTGGTCGTGAATGTATTGTAAAGGCTTGCAGACCAACTATGGGCGGCTGAACGATGTACAGGCTCTCATGCTGGAGCTGTGATGCGACGACGTTCGGTAGCTGGTGATCGAGCTTACTGACATTACCGGACGATTCGCCAGCCATGCTCAAGCCTCGCAGACCTTCGTGGACCGAGAGTGCCCGACTTCGAGTGGCCCCTTTCGGACAGATTTGAGATGCTGCTGCTCTCGTCATGGTGACTTCGATCCAGCGGCCCATGTCGACTGGATCACCAGATACTATGGTGAGACCGGGGAGGGTGAGGTCAAGGACCTCGTAGTCCTTCGGATGGCGGTGCCATTGTGGGTGGACGAAGTAGTGGAATTTGAGCAGAGGCGAATTTCGCGTGACATACTCCCACTTACTATTGATCCGGCACAGAGCGAGGACATCAGATGTGCCCAGGAAGCTGAGGACGATCTCCAAAAGCTCTGGGCTCTCGAGGACTTTGGTGATAGCACATTACGTCGCTGTGCACGTGTGTTCACGAAGTGGCCGTGTCGACGTTGTTTGAACTGAATCACTCTGTGTCTGCTGCTGATCCTCACCCACGAACAGCCGGCCGAATGCTACTGTAGCTTGGTCGGCATCGGAGAATCTTCTGTTTGCACATCAGAAATGAAGCACTAACATCGTGCTCTGTATCGAATGAATGTCTACTGGTGATGACGTTGCGCTGAAGCTGGTTTGCGTGGATATTTCACACTGTTGGAACAAGACCGTGTGCATGATGATGACACGGACTCACCTCGAACCGTTCGCTCGAGCCGGAGAGCTCATGGTAGACTGAGAGATGTGTGATAGTCAGGCTGCAACGTCCAGCGATGTGCCATGTGTTTGTTCTTTCTTGTGTTCAGAAGAGGCAAGACAAACGCTGGGTGAATAGTGTAAGGACGGGAAGCTCCCTCTGCGTCAGAAGCGTCGGAAAAGTGCCTGACAGGGATCATTTGCTAGCGCATGTCTCAAGCGGGTGCTGCTCACTGGTCGAGGTAGCACCCGCCCTCCCGCAACTCAATTCCTATCTGATGATGCAGGACTTCGACCACCTTTCACTTTTCGACAACAATCGACAACATGGAATATTTACGTGGACTACCGTATCGCGACGCCAGAGAGCACACCGTTGCAGTTCCTCATTACGGTACAAGTCGGTGAAACGCAATCTCTCACGCATCAAGACAGCGACTCGCCGTGACGCGCTGCCAGCCACCTTCCAGCCTCGCCTCACGCGAGAGTGGCAGGCAAGCTGAACAACGAGAACAATATGTCTACAAATTTTCTGTGGCTTCACTGTTCACATTCTCCCTCTCACAAAGCTCTTGTTTCGACTGCACATATCATATCGCAGTGCTTCACGCCATCGTCCTGTCCTCCCATACAAAACAGTCAACCACGACCACCGAAGCCTGCATCCATCGACACAGCACAGCTTCGTCACCCCAACAACGACAACGCCCATCTTCCATAAAAACACATACACCAAGCCCTTGCAATTGAGACCCGACCGAACAAGACACTGTTCGCCTCCCACACAGCACACAACCGCCCATTATGAAGGGCAACCTCGTCGTCTTCACAATCATCATCGTCCTCTTCGTCGTGTTAGCTTTAATAGGCTTTGCGATATACTGGGCACAGACAAGTGTTACTGGCCAATCGGGAGGCGGTTCATCGATCACAAGCGGCGAGGAGGGTTGAGTGATGCGGCAGGACAATTACGGAAGGCTCACTTGGATGTCGAGAGCTCATCATCACTGCACACTCTCCCTTTCGACGGGATTTGATGGATGCCTCCGAAAAGATGCACGGCGAACGTCACTTCCGGAGGCTACAGTGACGACGGAATGGAAGACGGGGCGATTTTGCACGGCATGTGAAGGAATGGTTTCTTGCATATGTTGCGGCATTTGGATCATAGCGATGGCGTTGACAAAGGGGTATGGGTTGAACAGGAATATGAACATGGATAATGACCCCGCGGCACGGGAACTGCTCGCCTTGATGTATGAAAGATGGAAGAACGAAAGAAGACGACAAAGGAATGTACGACGATACCCATAGCAGACACATCATGCAGCCTGTACATACATAAAGAGAAAGCAAGCTCGCGAGCTTACACATCAAGCCCGCTCCAGCAACACTACTCCTTCCTAACCATCCACCCCACCTCCTCCGCCTGCCTCTTCTCCACGAGAACCTCCATCCTGTCCCCCGTCAAAAAATCATGATCCCCAAACTCAAACCCCGGCACAACAGTCTCACTAATCAACAACCCCTCACTCTCCCTCTCCCCTCCCTCCCCATCCCTATCCGGTAGCAGGTACGAGCACTTATACTTCCCCCCCTCCACAATCCACTGCACCCTCTCCCCCTTCAAAACATCCTGTCCCACGACGAAAGTTTCCACTCGAGCTTTGCCCGTCCACCTTTCCTTCTCGGGAACGTCTTCCGAGCCATACCCGGAGGGACAAGATTCAGAAGCCACTTCGTCCGCGTGGATTATTACGTATCTCCCCCTCCCGCGGTGTAGGGTGTGGATTGTGCGGGCGCGGTTGCGGTGGAAGTGGCCGAGGGGTGTGGTTGGGGTGAGGAGGTAGTGGATTGTTGTGCTGGCGTTGTGGGTTGCGGATGTGCTTGTGAGGGAGGTGTCGGGTGTGGAGGGGGAGGTCCAGGGCGCGAGGACCTTGCGAGGATCGCGGTCTGTTTCGACGAAGTAGCCGCCTTCGGGGTGCGGGTGGAGGGAGAGGTGGGCTATGAGGGCGGAGACGGAGGGGGATTCGGTTTCGGGGGAGGCTTTGGAGGTGGAGGGTTGGAAGGAGGGGAGGAGAGGTGGGAGGGAGGGGTCGATGGAGGAGGACATTGTGAATGTGAGTGACCTACTGGACTGTGACGAGTAGTGTATTGTGAAAATATGGTCTTGTTATGGTATGCCGACCCACATTTCTAGCTGCGATGATGCGGAGGAGGATCTTTGTCAGCGACTTTCGGCAGGGACCTTGTGTCTTGCTGACGGCGCAGCGGTCTTGAGTGCACGTCGCATGTGTCTCTGGTCTTGGATACTACACCATAGAAGCGAACGCGATGATATCAAAAGGAGAAGACGAGGACAAACAAGCACGGCCGTGTGTGAGCAGGGGTAGAACTACTCTGTCACGAAAATGACGCGTCGATCCTGGCACTTCAAATCTGCCATGTCACTCTCCCTGTAACGACATCTCCTTCTCTGCATCAGGGAGAGCATGATGATAGGGGTCATGATACGATCTGTCACGGCTACTCAATACGACTTGTACACCGCGATCCTTCGGCGCCTCGTGGCCCACCCAACGGTAGGGTCTTGACGATCATCATATGGTGGGTTGTGCAGAGAAGGCAAGAAGCGGAATGAGATCGCCATAGCACTGGGCGTCCCTTACCGCGCCATATCCAGACGTATATGCGGTCCGGACCACTGCGTCGTAAGCTCAGTCATTTTCCTCACTCGAGAAATCACACTCCTGCAGACGATGCAAAAAATGCTTCGACTCCGCAGGCAACACTTTCTCTTGTATTGGTCGGGAGCTTGACAGGCATGAGGGTTGCGTGCGAGGCAGGTACTACTGCCTCACGAAACCAAAGCCACTGCATGGGAGCAGGAAGCAACCTTGGTATCAAGCCGGACTTGAAAGACTACTGGATCTCAATCACGACAGGCTGGATCCGCGCGAGATCGCATGCCGCTTGGATCGAAGTCAACACGTCGTCAAGGAGAAGCTGAGGGATCAACTCATCCTAGCTGGGACAGCACCGAAAGATACAAGACACCGGTCAACTAAGCAGCGGGAGGACTTGCTGCTCTCACGAGACGGGGATGTGCTCTCATCCAGGCGATCGCAGACTGAATGCCAAATAATACAGCCAGTGCTGTCAAGAATCAGTGCCATCCCCTCAAGACAGAAGTCATCCAGGCAGAATTCCCTACGAAGGCGAGCTTTGAAGAGACGAGTACAGCCTCAGCAGGCAAGCAACAACAAAGGGTCAAGATCAACATGATTCGACCCCAGGAATCACAACCTTCAAGGCCACAAAGAATGACTGGATCATACTCTCATAGCTGCAGGCATCTCGAGTGATCTCACAGCTCCGGATAACACGAGCATATCACCCCAACGAGCATGTCCGATCATGCAGGGAGCAGCTCTTCACCTCTCATCGATTCGTGCATACAGGACGCTGACCAGGGCGCCGGCTCCAAGACGCGGGAATTGCGGCCTCCACAATCGTAGTGCGGCGCTGAAATAACATCTGAAGTGACCAATCGCGCCGATTAAGTAAGCTTTCTTCAGCTTTGCTTACTGCCGATCGCCACGACCGGCCGGTGCTGCGCGTGGTCTTGGTGGCGTAGTGCCAGACAACTCTAGGGAGTAAGGGTAGAGCACAGCTCGTTGATTATCGATTCCAGGACCATTGCATCGGCGGCATGTACTCGGGCATCTACAGCAGAATCAACCGACGGCATCAGTCTCATAGCTATCTCAACCGGCTCTCGACGCTACGAAGTTGCTAAGTAGCGTATAGCGTCGATGGGGCGGGCCAAGGCCGCCAGAGATTGCTGCAGTGTACGGAGACTGCGTGAGATAGCGTCGGTCCATTCGCTCCAAATGGGTTGTGTGCTCTGGTTGACATGAGGATTGCGGAGGACTGGATACTTGCCTACTCTCGTCTAGCCAAGGCTTCGGTTCTACAGGGTTTTCCCTATGGATACGACGTGTACAATAGCGGTGGAGAAGGTCAGCGCTTCCGTGGCAGGCGCAGCTTGTTACAGTGGAAGGAGCAGTTACGAGTCTTGGCACAGCAGTGCTACTAATCTTTAGACACGTAGCTAGTAGATAGAGGAGAGAACAACAAAAAAAGGAGATGACACCTTAACAAAATAGTAGCTTCCCTTACGAGCTAGGAATAATTTTTCTACTAGTACCGTCGATACACGGAGTACTAGGTTATCGTTATCGCTAGCGAACTACTAGCAG